>JAJOHK020002037.1:0-10653 GCA_022457215.2 Leucocoprinus gongylophorus
ATTTATACTCTGCTTACATCACCACTGAGTAAACATTCATTCTAGTAATTCCAATTTTGTCACATTTGTCAATACTATATCCTTAATCTTGTAAGAGCCATCAAATCTTTCTGTCAACTTTTCTGATCATTTTTCTGCTAATTTATGTTATTAGTATCTAGTAATACTAGATCTCCTACTATATACTCTATTGTCTCTTCTTGCTTCTTGTCTATAAATCTTTTCATTTCTTCTTGTACTTTTTTTAGTGCTATCTTTGTTGAAGTATAGTTTGTTAGTGCATCAATATGGGCCCACTTAGAGAGCTACTTTCTTAAAAAGAGTATTTCTAGTTGGGAAATGATTTGCAAATAAACCTGGTAAATAAGAACAATTTCTCTACTCAGTATAAAATGAAAATTTTACTGTAACTTGGGTTTAGTCTTTTCTGTTGGACTTCAGGTATATTGTGTAAATTCTCAACATATAGGACTATGCCTAATATAGTCTTTTCTGTTGAACTTCAGATACACTTTGTTCTGTCTAACACTTACTATATATCTTATTATTATTCATAATCTATTCTCATTAACCTTTGCTTTCTTCTCTACCCTCTCAAACTTTCTCATCTCACAAGAATCCTATTTACTATTTGCTCTTAAGAGTGATATCTTTGTTGTTGAGTGTATCTTATTATTATATACAAACTCAGTTATTTCCTAACCATTCTGACCATAGCTTCTGTTTATAATTAATAAACATCCTTAAATATTGCTTGAGTTTGTTGAATAAGATATAATAGGCAGAATTTCTATTTCTATTTTCTATCTCATTTTATATTCCTAAAATAAATACATTTAATCATGGCTAGTTAATAGTTTGATTGTTATGATTGTTATAATATCTATCTTACATTTTACAGATATTTATCTTATAGTCAATATGTTCTAAACATATGTTAGAATTTATGTCATCTTTGTGTTATAGCAACTACTAGTTACAAAAACCAATAATCACATAAGACAGTAAATCTCTCAGTAGGATATCAAGTAGAGATTACAAGAGAATTCAATAAAGAGTCTCTGCTAAATTGCTATCTTATTTATATAAATTACACATAGTCTGTGCTACCAATAATTAAACCTGCCCTTATGTCCATGCTTCATCCTTATATCTTACTCAAGACCACTATATTACATCCATATGACCTGATATCATCTTCTAGATTCTTTTACCATGTTTTAGGCCTATGACATCACATCATGTGACTGCAGTGTCACATGCCTCTTCATTGTCCAGAATCAAGAAAAAAAAACAAAATTAATATAAAATCAGAAACATTAGATAAAAGAAAAGAAAAATTGTTAGTATCCAAAGCGTTCTATAACACTTTGACTTATATTTATTGCAATCTACTACACCTCACTTGATTCTCATGTTTTATCAGTCCACATCTCATATAGTAGTGAAGGCTTTATCATATTTTCTCATTTCTTTCTTATATATTACTTATGAACATTATATACTTTTCTCATAGTTTATAGGTATATATAGTAGTAGTATATACAGTCTTGTATTCTTATGCTTTACCAATTAATCATCTCCTTTATTCTTTCTCAAGTCTTTGTCTTAGTTGTAATCTGAGCCATATTATAATTATAAGTCAAAAGAGTTAGACATATACTACAGACTGTGGTCTGTATGCATACTACAACTACTCTACCCTAAAGTATATGTACTTTCCATACTATATAACTTCATTTGTTTCAGAACCTTTTTTGATCTTCTTTGTATCATGTAATAGTGTGATAGTTGTAACTGTAGTATCATACTGAAACTCTAACCCTAAGTCAAAAATAAAATAGAATGAAAATGAAAAATAAAATAGAGTACAATTCTGATAAGCCAAACTTAGGATTTTAATACTGATAGACTATTAGATAATGCTTAGACCATAACTATATATATTACAACTTAAAGACCTTAGGGTTAGTTAATGAGCAGGATCTTGTATAAAGTTATATAAGAGAACTTGATAAAAAACTCTGTACAGAAATATCTACCTTATATACTAAATAATAATGGTTCATGCTACTACTTTTCTAGCCTACCCTAAAGACTATGTGTTCGTCTCAAGGCTAATATATGTAATACACATTGTTATAATATTACTCTTTTAGAACCTTCTATATTCTTCTCATAACTTATGACTATTACTATGACCATATCATCTGATATGTGACAACATGAGTGTGACATCACCTCTAGCCCTAATCCTAAGTTCAAAGTGGAATAAATCAAGAAGAAAATAAAAAAAGAAATATTAAATAAAGAAGCTAATATCTAGGCTTTGCATATCTGATATATAGTTATATCAAGCTTAGACTGTAACTTTACAGTATTATATAGTTATAAAATATATTTTAGTATAATGAATCTTAGTTATTTATACATTAGAGTATTATGTTATAAGACAAATGTGTAGACAGACTTTGGTAGGGTTAGGGTTAGGATAGAGATAAGATATAGGACAGTAGTTATATTATTAGTCTACAATGGGAGAAGGGCACATTACCTAGTAGTCATCTGAGATGATGTCATAAGTCTAGAGTGGTCTAAAAGGGTCTACAAGGCTAGAAGAGCCTAGACAATGACATCAGGAAGCATGTTTACTATCTTGCTACTATATGTAGTACACATGGACGTTAGGACAGGATACATAATCTTGTTACAACTCAAAGACCTTAGAGTTGGTCAATGGGAAGAACTTTGTATTGGGTTAACACAAGAGAACTCAATAGAGAGCTCTGTACAAGATAGTTTACCTTATATACACATACCTAATAGTCTGTGCAAGCTATTTCTAACCCATCCTAAACAACCATGTGTATGTCTTAAGATCAATATGTGTTTCACATGTTGTATGACATCATCCTTCCATGCATCATGTGACTTGTGACTGTGTCATATGATGTGACCTGCTGTATGACAGCATGATCTTTGTCACTCTAACCCTAACCCTAGTTCTAAAAATAGACAAAAAGGAAAATAAATCAAAAAGAAAATGGAAATGAGAAAAGAAAATAAAAAATGTTAAGTCTACCTCTTTTGTTCTTGACAAGTCTTGCACAGTCACTGCGGAGTAGACATAAGATAGATATGAGGTCTTTAGAATAGGAATAGAAGCAGGACATTGTTGTAGCATAGACCACATATAATTTATATAAATAGGGTAGCAATGTAGTGAGGGCTCCTTGTCAAGTTCTCTTGTAATCCCCACTACTAGATAGTCTTCTGTGAGCTTTGCTGAAGTAAGCATCCTACAAGTGCCATTCCAGTGAGTGGTTGCTACAAAATATTAGACTGAGTATATTTTACAATAGAGTTCCTGATTTATTTTTTCTATTTGCTTATCTATCTATAGATAAAAAGCTATTGATAACTTGGTTTTAATGCCTAGTATATTATTTAGCTTCTTTATCAGCCTAGCTACAAACTACAAATCTCTATTTGAAAATAGAATATACTTTTAGATAATTTATTATAATTTTCATATATAATTCCTAAATAGCTATATTAGTCTCTCTACTAATATTTTGTCCAAAGTAGCTATAAAATATGCTATTTTTGAAAACTTGTCACATTCTACTAAAATTGAATGACTTTTGTACTAATAGCTGCTTTGTAATAAACTACTAAAACTTGATTTTATATTTTGAATAGTGGATTATATGAATAAGTCACATGATATAAGTCAAAACTATCACAAGCATATGATCTAATCATAGGTCATATGATAGAAGATGATAAAAGCAATTAGTCATATATGTTATAATACAATCTAAGCTCTTAAGTTTGATTTTAAATTAAATTTTCATGTTTTATTGTCTAGTGACTTGTTACCTAAACTTTAGATGATTATATCATTTAAAAATCATCTCTATAAAGTTCTCTTAGCTATTCTCTATCCTACTATTGTCCTAGCTGAAATTTTCACTATAGCATTTAGTAGTTAAGAGCTAGTATATACTCTGTACTTTTCCTAAGTTTGACAATCAAACATTAGTGATCTACTTCTTCTTTTATACACTTTCAAACTCAAATTCTGTTTAAAATTATAACTATGTAGCAAGTAGCTGGTATAATATATAAGTTGAGACCAAAATTATTATCTATCATTTAGTTGCAAACTTCTGTGAATGAGTATCCAATGTTAGGTAAACTATAGCAGAGATATATAGTTTGTACTTCAAGCTATAGGAAAATCTAAGTTATATTATAGGAGTATACTAAAAACACAACTTATCATGTTATAATATGCTACTGAGACTCTACTATTTTAATTCAGTTTGATTTTGATTGTTGTTAGATATAGTTCATATCTTGTTATCCAAAATCTAATGAGAGTTTCTTAGAAGTTCAAAAGTGGGTTAATAAGCATTATTCAAAAACACAGAATATGAAAGTTAGAATGACCTTTACTTTTAGCTTATGTGCTATGCCTCTATAAGTTATACTGGTTGTATATTTTGGATAAGATACTTAGAGATATAATAGTAGCTAAGTTTACTAAATGGTAGAAGATATGTTATCTCTAATACTGTCACAAACTTCATTTAGCTTGTATCTCCACAACCAGTGGACCTATTTTCACAAACCAAGTTGCACTGGAAAGCCCCAAATAAGAGCTATTCACACAAATATAGGATGTACAAAAGCAACAATGAATGACTGAGACATCAGACCATCAGTAGCTATAAAAGCTTTGTCTGCTAATATCTCATAAATGGTTGAACAGATTTGCACAATTAAACTTGCATTGGAAAGTGCTCATCAACTCATTTACAACAATATATGATGCATCTCAAAGCAATAAGTATTAGTAGAGATACAAGCATATCAATGTAGTGACATAATTAGTTACCTTCTAAAATTAGCCTGACAGCTGCTATGACAGCTGACAGCTCCCATCAAGTACAAGTTTTGATCATGTAATGGCAACAGCTTGTGTACAGACCATCACTATTTTGTATATATACCTCTATGTTTAAGAACTAGATCTCAGACTTAATAATATCAATTTTTATCAATTTTTATTCTTTATTATCTATATTGATCCTAATCATCATTGTTATCATTATTGAACTTCTAAATCACTCCTAAACCTCTGAGAGTATATCCAAGGTTCAGATATCACAAATAAGTGAGTAGTTTATTTTGTGATAAATACTAGAAATTAATGATAGTTTTAGTTGATTTTCAGGATAAAGCTTATAGTATAAACCAGTAGTTTATATGCTAAGTATACTATCTAGAATAGTTATTTAGAATAAAGACTGCTAAGTATTACCTTGGTTTCTAGTGATTCGTATATGGCAACTACTAATTAAAACAATTAATAGCACACTAAGTAGTTTTATAAGGCAAGAGTCTTATAGAGATTACAAGAAAACTTGACAAGGAGTCCCAAATATATTGCTACCCTATTTATACTATAGATACATGATCCATACTAGTAATAAATAGTCCTACTCTAATATCTATATATCAGCTATGAGATAAACATGCCATAGATATATATCTTGATATTATTCTTCCAGTCTCTTCTCCCAGATTCTAGGTCTATGACATAGTGTCATGTGATACATCATGTAATTGTGGTCATATCCTTCTTTATTGTCCAAGACAATAAGAAAAAGAAAAAAGAAAAGAAAAAGAAAAATCAAATCAAGAAAAATAGATAAAAGGAAAATAAAATAAAAATAAAAATCTAGAGTTCAAGTACACTATAATATCTTAGGTATTGGAGATAGATATCTATGGAATTGACAAGAGTCTAGAAAGATGTCTGAAGTAGAATAAAGAGATATGATTTATATTAGAAAAGATTAGAGAGTGCAAATGAGAAAAGAGGCATTATCTGTAAGTTGGAATAGATGTAGCCAGATTGAAATATAACAATTTTATGAATTTTATTACTTTTATTCTTGAATTGTTTTAGTATTAGTTTATTTTTCATTTATTAATGTGATTGTGTGACTATGACTGATATGTGACTGTTACAAACTATCACATATAGCATCATGGTAACTTTTTTATTAACAATTTATTACATAGGGTATGATGAAGCTACAACATAACTACTTAGATAAAACAAAAGAAAAAGAAATATAAAAATAAAATAAAGAGAAAAGAAAGAAGAATTACAATGTATGAAAGGAAATATTCTTTATGTGATGCTCTTCTAAAAGCAAAATGCTCCAAGATTAAATTTTAGAAAAGTTAAAATATCCTTCAAAGATTCTCTTTCTGAATTCCAGAACTCTTTATACTTCAGACATTCAAATAGAATGTGCCTTCTAGTTTTAATTGAATAGATACCACAAGAACATGTGATAAATTCTTTGGGGAAGAATCTTAATCTATATTTACTAATAGATGTATATTTATATTTCATAACCAGTCTGGTAACTTGAGCATATAATGAATTTGATGATCCAAAATGTTTAAGCTATGATCCACTCTTATAGTAAGTAGGATGAATTAGTTTGTTGTTATCATTGTTTAACTTAAGAAAAAATTTTCCCTTAAATTCCAATACTTGAAAAATTATTTGTTTTTTTTAACAATAGAATCACATTCTTCTTTTTTACTGAATTCTCATAATAATTTGCTTGGAAAAACAAGATCAATTTTGAGATGTTTTATCTTTTTGTCAACTACTATATATAGGGACCACTTTAATTTATCTGAACAGTTCCAGAATCTAATGATATTGTTGAGATCTTTATTGAGGGATTTCTTTAGATTCTTTAATATGGCAATGGGGTATAATTGGTATAAATGAATCAAAGTGTCAGAGTTGTAAATAATGAACTCTATTTTATTTTTTCTTTTGCTATTTTATTTTCATCTCTCTTTTATTTTTATTTTTATTTTATTTAGGGTTAGAATTTAGTATATTATCATGGTCATAAAATCACATGATCATAATGAAAGGATGTGGAACGTTCTAGAACAATAATGTTATATAGCATATTTTACACATGTTGACCTTAAGAATAATATATAGTTATTTAGGATAGGCTAAAGTAGTAGAGTATAGACCAACAGTTATTAGTATATAAGATAGATACTTGATACCTAGAAACTTTTTTAAGTTCTTGTATGATTAACCCAATCCAAGGTTTACTCTTTTAACTTGAACTCTAAGTCTGAAGCTATAATATTAAGAATTAAAGATTCATTTGGCTGCTGAGATAGCATCTGTAATAATAATAATACAATTGACATCAGGTAATTGAATAGCATGGTTAATCCCACATCTGATAGCAAAAAGTTTCTGCTTTAGTGGAACTGACACTGATTTTATAATACATTATCTTGACAATGGTTTCTTGTTCTCTACAAGTGTGAGAGATTAAAGTGGCTATGTTATTTTTGATACTAGTATTTACTATGATGAGTACTAAGTCTTGTTTGAAGAGAGAGTCTTCATAGATATTGTCTAGTTTATTTCAATGGGCAATTAATAATTCAGAGTCTTTTTGATTTGCTGTTAGAAAAAGAAAACAATTAAGGAAAGAGTCAACCAGATGAAAACCTAGAAAAGATTCTTTGTTTAAGCTATCAAAAAAAGAATAAACTTCATTTAGATAATTATTAATCTCTACTATAGGACTTTTAATTTTTGATTGCTGTTTGGCTATAAGTTGAGAAGTTGCCCTGTGATAAGGTTTGGCTCTCTTAGAGTGATATTTGTCCAATAGAGAGTTAATAGTATGTTGTTTTATTGTAACAACCACTAGTTAAGAAGACCAACAGACCACTAAGTAAACTTAAAAGCAAAATATCTCATGGAGATTATAGAAGAACTCAACAAGGAGTTTCCAATGTATTTCTACACTATATATACTAGTACACATGGACTGTGCTAACAATAAATAACTCTACTCTAATATCCATACATCTACTATGAGGTAAATATTCCATTGACATATATCTTAATATCATCCCTCCAGTCTCTTCTCCTAGATTTTGGGCTTATGATATTATATTACATGATGCATCATGTAACTGCAATCATGTGCCTCTTTAATGTCCAAAAATTAAAATTAAAATAAAAGAAAAGAAAAAGATAAATCAAATCAAAGAAAATAAATAGATAAAATTAAAATTAAAATAAAATATCAAGATTCTAGTATATTGTGACATGTTTGGGAAGAGATGACATTCTCAGATAATGTTGACCACTAATCTTGTCAAAATAAAGATGAATAGGAATAAGACTGGTGATTGTCTCAATTTTCTAGAAAGATAAAGTGTGAAAAATATCTGTAATCCAAAGGGCTGCTCTTCTTTACAACATCTTCAAATCCTTGAGAATGAAATAAAGGTCATTTGTATACTAGTAATAATCCTCTTGTCAAGTTTCCAAGTATTTTCATGCTCTTGATAGTAGATAATGCTTTGTTAGCATAGTAGTGAGTGTGGTATCAAAACAAAAGTTTTCTGTCAAAGAAAAATCCCAAGTATCACTAAGTGTCCTTTGGTTTTAGAATATCATTTCCTAAAGGTTTAAGATCTAATGGAGGGAGGTTAAAGTTTTAAGTTAATTTAGAAAAATAAAAAACCTCAGACTTATCATGTTCAATAACAAGTCTAAATTTTGTGAAGAGAGAAGAAATAATACTATAATTATAAAAAAGATTTGTGTTTGATTTAAAAAAAAATTCCTGAGAAATAAAACCATCATTAACAAATGAAAAAAAAGAAATTGCAATGGGAATTGATAGATTTTATGTTCTCTTTTCTAGAATGTGGAAAATTGGAGTGATATAAAGTACAGATAAAATGAGTAAGAGAGCAGAGCCTTGCTTAACACCAATATCAGTATTAAAGCAAGGTAGATGAAATTGTTCCAGGCATATTGGGTTTATCTGTTAATTAAGTAATTAGAAATGAAAAGAAAAATGTTAGAGTTAAAGTTTGCTTTAATTAAAATCATTGGAAGTAATTAATGATTCAAAGAGGGAAAGAATTGCACAATATCAAAAGCAAAAGTACTAATATGAAGTCCTTTCACTTATTCTGTATATATATGATGAATTAAGAAAATACTAGCATCTGTTGTAGAGTGTTGCTTATTGCATCCTAATTGACTTGGATGAAGGAAGTTAGATGCAATAGTGTTGAATTGGAGTCTATTGCTGATTGCTTTTTCAATAAGTTTTTCTAGTATATTGAGGAGAATGATGAGGTAAAATGCTTGCAGAGTATCATATAAAGATTTGTTTGGTTTAGGAATAATGATAGATGTCAACTTCTTGAAGTGAGTGGGCCAGTAGCTGAGGTTGATGCAAGTATCTGCTATATTGACAATGTTAGAACAACAATTGTCATTATTTAGAATTTCTTTAAAATAGGTCTACAAAATATGATCTGGATCTAGAATAGATATATTATTGCATTTATTGACAGCATCCTTGACTTCTGAACTGGAAAAAGAAGGCCACTCAATTTGACAACATAAAGAAATATCATTGAGAACATAGAAATCAATGGGCCAGTCTTAAGCAAAATTGTATGATTAATGTAAATGATTGCATAGATTATCTAGATTATTGTGTAGAAGGCCATTGAACTTGATAGCCTCTATGGCGGATAAAGTATGTTTTCTGACCTAATTCATAAGGTCCCATAGTCTTTTGTTATCAAAAAAGAATCTTTTTGCTAATTTGACTTTCTTTCTATATCTTGTCCAATCAGTTTTACTTTTGGATATGTGATACATAACAAAATTCTTATTGCACTCCTTATTCCACCAAACTTTTAATCTTTTGGTAATATTGATTAGTTTGGAAAATTGATTTCAAAGATCTTCTACTATAAAAGCAAATTCTTACATAGTGTATTCAATTTCATTACAGTTGAAGATGTTAGTCATCACTATAGAACCTAATCTGCATCTGAGCTTTTTAACAAACTCTTTTTCTTCATTGCTATTTCTAACAATAGATTATTTCTTCTCTTGAATAAATTTCTCCTCCATAATAATGAATACCAATAGAGATGCATGATCAAAAGAATATTGAAAATTGGGAAAAATTAAGTAATAAGGATAAAATAAGGATAAAAATGAAAAAGAATAAAACAGAATTAAGTCCACCATCTTTAACTCTAACAGTATAGATACAGAAGTGTATTTAGGATATGTTAGAGTTCTATCCAGGATTAGAAAGAAGAAGTCTTAGAAGTCAGTCTATGATGCTAAGAGGTATCAACCACTTCTCTTTCTTTAACTATCATTATGGTTAATTTAAAAAATCTGAACAAATCATTAATAAAATCAGTACTCTTTTCTGGTCTCTAGAATAGTTCCTAATATGTTTATCACAAAATGAGCTGTTCACTGATTATGGTACTTGAACTTAGATATCTTGATAGTGGTTTAGAGTTTCAGTATAAAAATATAATGATTATAGATAATAAGTAGTATCAACAAGAATAATTGATATTGTTAAGTCTGAGGTCTAATCCTCCAATACAGAGGTATATATACAAAATAGTGATAGTCTATGTGCAAGCTGTTTCTATTGCATAATCAAAACTCATATCTGGTGGGGCTGTCATTTGTCATAGCAAATGTCAGGCTAATTTTAAAAGGTAACTAAT
>JAJOHK020002038.1:0-10651 GCA_022457215.2 Leucocoprinus gongylophorus
GGTTTCATCAATGAACTTATGAAAATAGTAGGTAATATAGATGTTACCAACATCTCTGATAGTAAATCACTGGAAAGAATAGTACAAGAATTTGTGGCTATTTCAGAGAATCTTTGGAATAAGTATTCTAAATATGTCAAAACCACTAAACATTCTAAAGTATAGTGAAACAAAGAGTGTAGTAGAAAATTAAACATATATTACTTATCCAAGTCAAGTTTGGACTGGAAAATATTCAAAGGAACAGTCAAGAGAACAAAAAGATCATTTTTCAATATGAAATTCAAGAAATTATATCAAGAAACAAGAGACCTTGGAACCTTATGAACTGGGTTAATAAATACATATTTCCAGCCATAGAAGTCATTCAACTCAATGGGTACCCATGTATTGAATTAAAAGATCTTTGGCAAGTATTATGACCTTAGCTATGAGCTTAGGTTGCACTTAGGCAAAGACTTGAGAGGAGATAAAGGATGTTATAGAAGTAGTAAAGTGTAAGGATACAGGATAGTATCTATACTATATATACATACAAGACATGAGAAATCAGGTTGAAGTTCATGAGGAAAACAAGTTATAATACATGAGGAGAAAGTAAGATTGGAGCACCTACTACATGAGGCACTGACTGAGACTACTTTGACATAGCTGATCATATCATCATTACCCTTGACCCTTCTCCATGTTGTATTTTCAAGATATCGATTGTAACAGCAAGCTCTTTATCAAACCTTCAATTCAGCTCAGGATTAACATACTAATTTACATTTACTTAATAAAGTCCCATCGAAACCTTTATCTAAGTAGCCATCTTTTTCCAAGGCATAATTTACTAATACTGTTAAAAAATACAGTAGCTTGTTTATCCTAAGACCTAATCATATATTATAGAGTTATCTTAAAATTCTGGTAACCAACAATAATTGTATCACAAAATTCGTCAACATTGCTAATACATGTATCAATCTCAGCTTTTAGCCCTCATATGTCAGGCACAGTTTATACCAGGGTGGAAGTCTGCAGGATGGACTTGGAGATGAGTGGACTTGTAGAACAACCTTGGCTTCAGCTTATGTACTGTGCCATCTGTCTGCCATGTGATTGCAACTTCAGATGATAAGAAGAAGTCCGAGATGGGAGTGAGTGCTGAATGGTGTGTTGCTGTTGAACACTGGAGATCAAGTTCAATAAGAGTTTATCTTTGTCAATTATCAGACTAGCAAATTATAGTGTAACTACTAGTCTTATATACAGCTGGAGAGTATAGGAGATGCTCAGGGTTTCAGTGGTAAAACACCTATTACCCCGAGTGGAGGTTTCAGTGTTGAGACACTGACAGAAGTAACTCTGTTATGGAAGACTGAGTTGAATAGGAGTATTCCCACCATGGAAGACGGAATATCTGGAGGGTTGCAGCACCACCATAAGATATGTTGCAAGAAAGGTGGCCATCATGGAAGGTAGGCTTGTATGATTTGGAGGTGGTTTCACCACAGGGACATTATTTCCAGATGGGTGGACTTGTATATGACAGTATTTCCCCCTTAGGACTGAGCCTTCAAAGTCCTATTAGGTTTATTCAAGAATCCCATGATATTACCTAGGTCAACAATACATAAATGGAAAAGAGAGTTTTTTGCTCTTGTTTCTGTATTATCATATCTTCCCCTACCCACTCTGATATTTCTCAAAACAATGCTGAGATTCTGGAAAAATAGTGGCAAGAGATACAGCAGAGGCACAAGGAGAAGCAGTAGCTCCTAGCCCAACTGGAAGAAGCAGCGAAGTCATGTTGTGCTGAGCACGCAGCTCAGAAGGCAAGGAGGGAAGTAAAGGAGAAGGCCTAGAAAGAAGCTGAGAGGCAGAGAGTTGCAGAGGAGGAGGAGAGGAAAAGGAGGATGATGGAGTACCTCTAATGGCTCCAAGACAAGGTGTTAGAGGAAGAGGCCACCCTATTGGAGGGGGCTGAAGGATCCTAGGTCATGGGGTTCAAGTGCAAGGAGGTTGCTACCAGAGACAAGAAGGGGCAACGGCCTTCCAAGAAGGCTAGAGGGGAGCAACTAGGGAAATACCATGGAGGTGCTGTAGTCAAAATAGAGGGTGCTAACCCCTGCAAGAGGTATGTATATGCTAGGCAGAATTGCCTAGTATACCCCTCAAGGTGAGTAATTATACTTATATTTATTATTATTATTATTATTTAATAATTTTCTCTTTTATAGCCACTCCCTTATCTGCACCAGGTGTATTGCACTCAAGCAGTGGTGTGTACCCCACACCAATACCAACACCCCAGCCATGATTCCTACTTATGGCAGGGTCTTGAATGCTATTGAAAAGGTACTCTGGAAGCTTGTGGAGGAGTACCAAGGAGTCAGGAAGTCCCTTTAGGACTTGGTAGAGGGCTAGGAGAGGAATACAGCCCAATTGGAGAGAATTGGAGCTGCGATGGAGTGGAGATGGGGCTTGGAAGGAGCTATTAGAAAGGAGGAGAATGTCAAGATTGAGAAAGTTGGACTTGGTTTATTTTATTTTTCTTTTCATTTTTTATTTTATTTTCGATTTATTTTTTCCATTTTTTATTTTTAGAACAACTAGGGTTAGGGTTGATTGGTCATGCTGTCACAACAGTCACCTGATGGCAAAGTTACAAGACAGATTACAAGACTTGGGAGAATTTAGTAGAAGATTCGAGAACAAATGACATCATACAACATGGATACCACATGTTGACCTCATGGACTACACATGGTTGATTAGGGTAGGGTGCACAGTACTTAGCATGAACCATCTGTAGGACTATATAAGGTAGACTAGTTTGTAAAAGAGTTCTCTATTGAGTTCTCTTGTGTTACTCAATACAAGAGTTGTTCTATTATCCATCCCTAAGGATCTTAGTTCATAACAGAGAACAGAGATGAAGAGAAGAGGTCCAAGGATGGCTCCGGAGAAAGTTAGGAGGAGAGAACTCTGTTATCCACCTCCTGTTAAATTAGTAGTTTTGTTGTTTTTTTTTTCTTTAATAGAATTTTTTATTCTCTGTGAATTAAATGTATGAGTAAGAAAAACAAGAATTAGAATAAAAAGAAGTTTGAAGTTTTGAGAAGAAACCCAGAAAAATGTATGGAAGCTGAGGGTTAATGAAAATAAGTGGACAGAATATATTAAGAGATTAATAAAGGAAAAAATCCCTGTTGGAAATGTGCAGAGACAGGGGACAATGCAACAGCATGTTCAGGACAATGAGAGAGGACCAGGCTTGGTGGGATATGCAATGTGGAAATCAGATACCAAGTTAGCAGCATGAGTGAGTTCAGATGTGGGGATCCATTTGGATTCATCTCCAGTATCTTCATACCCTAGCCAGATCACCTTGTACAGAAGTTTACATGTCTGTTGGTGATCAATTTCAGAATCCACTATCTGAGAAATTTCATATTCGGGTTCCCCATCAATTATGACTGGAGCAGGAGCTGGTTGTATTCTCTTAGAGAAAGTATTGGATGTGGAGGGTTTGAGCATGGACATATGGAAGACTGGATGGACAGAGTGCATGGACTCTGGAAAACAGAGAGTAAACAATAGAGTACTAGGCTGGGCAATGATTTTGTAGAGTCTGAGATATTTTTTGGAGAGTTTCTTTGAAGGATGAGTGGTTTGGAAGAACTTGGTCTTGACAAAGACTTTGTTACCTACTTTGAAATCAGGAGCAGGGAAATGTTGCACATCAGCAGATTTCTGATAATGCTGTTAGGCCATGGAGATTTTAGCTTTGAGAGTACTCTGTAATTCATCAAGATCTACAGTGAAGTTGTGGGCTTGGGAGGAAGCAGTATCACATTCGGGGTAAATAGTGATGTTCAGATGATATCTCTTATTAACAAAGAAAGGAGAAACACTAGTAGTAGTACTCGGAGCATTATTATAAGCAAACTCCGCTAACAGTAGGAGTTCAGACCAGTTGTCTTGCTGGTAGTTACAATATACATGGAGGTATTGCTCGAGAGTCTGATTCATGCATTCGGTTTGTCCATCACCTTCAGAGTGATAACCTGAAGTGAAGTAAAGCCACATATCAAGAGCAGTACCTAAAGATCAAAAGAAGTTTGATACAAACTCTGAGCCTCTATCAGAGGTAACATGGGAAGGAATGCCATGCTTAGAAAACACATGAAGGACAAATAGATGTGCTAAGTCCATGAATGTGATGGTATCATGGGCAGGAATAAAAATCACCTGCTTGGTGAGCCAGTTGACTATGACCAAGATGGTGTCAAATCTAAAGGATGATGGAAGTTTCTTAATATAAAAATGGAATTCCATGGTCATTCAGGGATAGGAAGTTGTTTGAGAGATCCGTAGGGCTTGTGATGTTATGTCTTAGATCATATACAAGTAACACAGAACTTGCAAAATTGTTATATATCAGTATAGAGACTGGGCTAGGAGTATCCGTGGCAAACTAATTCCAGTGTTTTGTTTTGACCAAAATATCCGGCAAGGATGTGATCATGATTGTACTGGAGAACACATGTGTAGTGTCAAGATTGCTGACAATGGACTTTATTTTATTTTATTTTTCTTTTCTTTTTCCTTTTTATTTTTTATTTTTCTATTTTTAGAACAACTCGGGTTAGAGGTTATCAGTCACGCTGTCACATCAGTCACAAATTGATGGCAAAGTCACAAGACTAATCATGGGACTTGGGAGAATAAAGTAGAAGGTTCTAAAATAAAGTGATATCATATAGCATGGACAACACATGCTGGCCTCATGTTATACTCATGGTCATTTAGGGTAGGATGCACAGTAGTTAGCACGGACCATGAGGAGTAGTATATAAGGTAGACTACTTTGTATTAGGAACTCTATCAAGTTCTCTTGTGTTACTCAATACAAGAGTTATTCTATTGCTTAACTTCTTGAGCTTTAGTTCATAATATGTGGAGGTTACCAGCAAATAGTACATAAATTCTGTTGTCAAGAAGGAGTAGACCATTTGGGTCTGTAGATCATTGGCCATCTGCGGAGATGTGTTTTGTAGCAATTGGGTCACTAGGGAGAGCCAAAAGAATGTCTTGATGTAGGGTGTCCAGATCCACAACTGTAGCTGCACAGAAAGAAGGGAAAAGAAGAACCATAGCTCATATGGAGGTAGCAAGTTGTTCTTGAGTGAAGATAGGTTTGAAGTTGTGAAAGTTGACTGTAATATAGCCAGTATTCCCCCCTTTTGGATAGACGTCCCATCATCTAGTGAGAGTATCTGGTTTTGTGCTGAGACAACCAGAGTGGAACCTAATAACAAGGTTGAACTGGAAGAGGTACTTGGACCACTGCACTTGCTTCCAGGTCAGTACCTTGGTAGTAGAAAAATACTCAAGGTTCTTATGATCCATAACAACATTAATAGGATAGGCCAGACCTTCCAAATAGTGTCACCAAATCTTGAAAGCTTCAAAGATAGTAAGCAATTTCTTATCATGTATGTCATAGTTCAACTCCGCTATAGTGAAAGTGCAAGAGTAAAAAGCAACTGGATGAACTTTATTATCTTTGTTAACAATGGAGAGGATTGCAGCAAGAGCATAGTCTGAGGCATCAGTTTCCACAATGAGTTGAGCATCGGGAATCCAATGAGTAAGAATAGGAGTGGAGGTAAATGCTTTCTTGAGAGAGTTGAAAGTATTTACACAGGAGGAGTCAAACTTCCAAGGAATGTTCTTCTGGGTGAGGTGTGTCAATGAAATGACAATGTCCAAGTAGTTGAAGATGAACCAGCAGTAAAAGTTTGTGAAACCTAAAAAGAATTGAATATCCTTGACTTTCTTGGGTTTTAGCTAGTCTTGAATAATCTTTACTTTGTCATCAGACATGGTAAGGCCAGAAGGAGAAAGGATATATCCCAGATACTCTACTGACTCGGAGTGGAATTTGCATTTCTCTGCTTTAGCATAAAGACCAGCCTTGCAGAGATACTTGAGTACTTCTTCCACATGCCAGTGATGTTTGGACATGTTATTCGAGTGGATGAGTATATTATCCAGATAGATCATGACACAGACATCCAAAAGGTCAGAGAAAATATTGTTCATGAATTGCTAGAAGGCTATAGGAGCATTGGTAAAGCCGAAGGGCATTACAGACCATTCAAATAATCTATAACATGTCCTAAAGGCAGTCTTCTATTCATCACTGTTGGCAATGCAAACCAAATGGTAAGCATGGCAAAAATCTATCTTTGAGTAGACCTGAGCTTTACAAGGTGAGTCCAGTAGGTCAGAGATGAGTAGAAGTGGATAGTGATCCTTCTTGAAGATGTAGTTAAGTCTGCAGAAGTTGACACAAAGGTGCAGTGAACCATCTTTCTTCTTAACAAATAAGACTGGTGCACTGTGTGGAGATGAGGTTGGTTGGATGAAACCCATGTTGAGATTTTCCTCAATGAATTCCTTGAGAGCACCCTGTTCAGATGCTAAAAGAGAGTATATAGGGCAAACTGGAGGTTGAGCACCCTCTTCCAGATTGATTTTAAGGTCATAAGGATGATGAGGAGCAAGAACTTCAGCTTTAGTTTTGCTAAAAACATTGGCAAATTGGTGATACTCAGAAGAAACATTGGACAGATCAGAAGCTTCTGCAAGTTTTGCAGAGTTAGCTTGAATGCCCAAAGAACAAAGACAGAGTTCAAAATTGTTGGAGCCTGGAAGTTTTGATGTGTGCAAAAATGCTGCAGCACCAATGATAGCAATGTTAGGTTACTTGGAGTTAGATACAGAGGTCTCAGATACAGGTATGAAAACCACGGAGTCCAATGATTGCAGAGAGATGTCCAAAAAGGACAGAGATGCCAATAGTGTGTTGGCCATGACGTGTGAAGGAGTGAGATTTTCCTAAAAAGATGGATGGAAGTTTATCAATCCATTTACCCAGTCAATTAGTGGATTGTGTCAGGCAAGCCAGTTGTATCCAAGGACCAAAGAGCAGGAAGAATCAAGCAGAGTGACATAAAAGTCCAGATTCATACAATCACTGGTGGAAAACATTATGAGCAAGTTGGCAATTTTGGAGATGGTGCTATTTGATGAACCATCAAACAAGCAGAGAGCAACTGGAGGAGTTGTGAATATCTTCAGGTGGTGAGTATCCACAAATTTAGAGTCTACAAAGTAATAAGTAGACCTGGAGTCAACAAGAGCTCAGAACGGGATTTTATTAAGATGATCCTGACCAAGGATCAAGGGAGAAGTAAGGAAAACAAAGAGTGAATGAGAATCAGAAAGAGCAGATGCATTGAGTCAAATCGGACTTGTTGCTGTATAGGGAAGTTCAATGTGGCCCTCAGTCTGTGCGGAGTCCTGAGGGTCACTCTCTATTTTTCCAAGAGTTTCTTGGAGGCAGCTGCTGAAGTATCAGCAGTTGCTGAAACACTGCAGCCTTTGGAAGAGACCATAGTCTGCTTCTTGGAACAGAAGTCCAGTTTGTGATCTTTTGCACTGTAATAGAGGCACAGATTGTTTTTGAGACACTTCTTGTGCTTGTCACTATTCAACTTGCCATTGTTGGCCAGCTTGGAAGAAAGGTCCACCCGTGGAGTGTTGGGTTACTTCTTGGGAGCGGGGAATGAAGATGACTTAGAGGAAGGGTTCTTGGCAGATGGGGCTGCCAGAGGTGTATTTGCCTTGTTCTGGAAGCCATGGTAGGACTGGAGGTGAAAGCTTTTCCTTACTTCTGGAAGTGAGACTCAAGAGCCTCTTTTTCCACCTGCCTTGCACAGTGGCGTTTGCAGTCTCTTTCCCAGTAGCAGTAATCGATAGTCATTGCTAAGATATACATATCCTGAAACAAGGTGGGTTTTCCTTGTTCCTAGGTAGAGATGGGATCCTGGATCCAATTGGGAAGCCCCTAGTAATAGCAATAGCACAGAATACTATTCCCCTAACCTAATTGGGAGGCATAGTACATAAAGTCCACATTTTAAGTGGAAATCTTGTCGCCAGGCTTTATGCAAAGATTGTCCAGCATGTTGGCTGCTTTACAAACAGGGTCCAAGAGACCAAAATGTTGACGTAATTCATCCACAAATAGGTTCCAGTCAGAAAGCCAGTCTTGAAAGATACCCTGGTTTTCTTGGTTGAGGCCCACTTCAAACTAGTTCTGGGCTACTCTAGTAAGATAGGTCATTGCAAAGTTGATTTTCACAATGTCTGTGTCAAATTGCACTGGATTAGCATAGAAATATAGCCAGTATTGGAACAGGAAATTATTGAGCTTGTCAGGCTCAGTGCCGCTGAAAGTGTCAGGAATGTGGGCTCTAGTGCCCCTTGAATTAGTATTGGGTCCAGAAGTCTAATTAGAATTAAGAGTGTTAGCAAGTTGACCAAGTACTTTGGCCAATTGTTTATTAGTATTATTGCTCCAATAGAGTTTTAACTGTGAGCAAGTAGAGGATGTGGGTCTATTAGTTATATTATTGTTAGTACTAGGATTAGCAGGAGCATCCTCCCAATTAGGATCATTGTCTGCAGGGACAATACTTGGGCCAGGAACAGGCAAAACTGTCTAGCCAGGTTGGATTGTACTAGAAGGAGACCTTGTAGATGAACAGCCTCTTTAATGGATTTGTCTTGAACATCATGGCATATTTGGCAGATAAGCCATCTGGTCACTAAAATATGAGATCATATTGAAGGATGTCCCAAGTAGTGGGACTGGAGTTGAAGAGTTATGGCGAGATGAAGCTATTTGGACTTGAAGTGCGAGGTAATGGATTGCAGACAGAACTATGACAAAGGATTTTGCAGGCGGAACTGCTCAGAAGTGACAGGAGTAACTCTGTCATGGAAGACTGAGTTGAATAGGAGTATTCCCACCATGGAAGACGGAATACCTGGAAGATTGCAGCACTGCCATAAGATATGTTGCAAGAAAGGTGGCCACCATGGAAGGCAGGCTTGTATGATTTGGAGGTGGTTTTACTGTGGGAACATTATTTCCAGATGGGTGAACTTGCATATGACATCATATTTCAATAGATCAATATCAATTATTATCTTCAAACTGTTATAAGACGAGAGTGTGGACAGACTTGGACTAGGGTTAGGGTTAAGTATTATAATTATTAGTCTACAATGGAAGAGAGATAGGAGATAGGCACATGACCTGGAAGTCATGTGACAAAGTCTAGAATGGTCTGGAAGGACTAATGATCTAGAAGGATTGAGAGGAGTCTAGATAGGAGTTAGGGTTAGGAGTGATGTCAAGGGACATGAGTTCCTCATGGTATATACATGGTGTGCACATGTACAGTGGAGATTAAAGGTATGATGTCAGGGCACATGTAGAAAGCATGGTGGCCTTAAGGAAAACATATGTGGATGAGTAATAGGACATGAGATAGACACATTGTTGTAGCATGGACTACAATGTAGTAGTATATATAGAAGAGCAATGCAGCGAGGGCTCCTTGTCGAGTTCTCTTGTAATTCCCCCACTCTTTACTTGATAGCCCTACTAAGAGCTTTGCTTGTTGTGAGATCATTTGTCCTTGAGTGACGAGTGGTTGCTACAACACAAACCAAACAAACTAGCATATGACTTTCTAAAAACTTTTTATCCTATTCTTCTTTTTAACATGCTTGGAAAACTTATAAAGAAAGTCATTAGTAAAAGGCTTCAAATCAATTTGATTGCTTTCAATTTTGTTCATTCAAACCAATTAAAAGAATTGAAATAATGTTCTACCCTAGATCCAAGCTTATATCTAACTCATATAATTTATATAAAATAGGTTAAAGATCTTTATATAAGTACTTTTGCTTTTGACATAGCTCAATTGTTCCCATCACTCAACCATAAATTCCTTCTGTTGATTTTGGACAAAGTTAAATCTAACTCAAGAATTTCTCTTTTCTTTTCTAATTATTTAATTAACAGAAAACCCAGTATATATAAAATAACTTTGTCACTCCTTTCTTTAGGATAGATATAGGTATGAGTCAAGGTTCTGCTGTCAGATATATGAAGCCTAAATGCTAGTTTTTTCATTTAATATTTCTTTTTCATTTTTATTTTTATTTATTTTTCTATTTTAAACTTAGAGTTAGGGTTAGAGTGACAAAGATCACACTGTCATACACCAGTCACATCAGATGACACAGTCACAAGTCACAAGGTCACAGAGAAAGATGTAAAAGGTTCTAGATAGAGGACATCATAATAATATATAGTACATATGTTGGCCTTAAAGCAGATACACATGGTCTTTAGGATAGGCTAGAGAAGTAGTAGAATGGACCATTGTAGTTTAGTATAAGGTAGATGTTTCTGTATGGAGTTCTCTATTGAGTTCTCTTGTGTAATCCTATACAAGGTTCTTTCCCTTGAACAATACTAAGTTCTTGAGTTTGTAACATCTGCCCTTTCCCCTATATTATTTGCACTCTATATTGCTCTTATTTTCAAAAAAAGATCTTAAAATTTTTTATCTACTATTTCTATTTCTACTCTTTCTTTTGTGGACGATGATTTCTTTTTGAACAATTTGGTCTTATAATTGAACATAACAAATCAGAGGTTTTTCATTTTTCTAGGGCCACAAAGAATTTTCATCTCCCTCCTCTGAACTTAGAACCATTAGGAGGACCTATT
>JAJOHK020002039.1:0-10650 GCA_022457215.2 Leucocoprinus gongylophorus
GGGGCTGCAAAGGTGTTCAGGAGCGGCTAAATTTCAGCAACTACTTGCTAACCAATTTTATCAAAAAGATCACCACCGCCAGCAAGTTCCATCAACATGTAAATGCCAGGAAAATAGAGGTGGGAATTCTTGGGCTCTACTACCACAGCATTGAGAAACTCGAGAATGTTGTCATGTTTCAAGGCAGCATGGATGCGTATCTCTTTGTCAATAGATTTTCGTTGTTTATCCGTCATAGATGGATTCAGCGCCATAACTTTGCATGCGGCGACACGATTCTCAATGACGTTGACTGCACGATATACACTACAACCTCTCTGAGTTCTTTGATGAGACATTGGAGCTAGGTGTTCACCTTGAGAATCCTCCTCCACCTATTTTCTCCACTAGTTCGAATCCTGAGAAACATGATTAGTCACTGAATAGATAATTCAATGTAACGTACCAATAATCTTTGGGTGCTTCATAGAGCTCATGGAAGATGGAGGATCAATCTCATGGGATGCTGAATGTCCGATAGACCTTAGGTAATACTACTATAGCGTGAAAACACTAATGTCTTCAGATTGATTCCTACGTGCTCCTCTAACTGTCCTTGAGACTTATTGATTATGATTTCAAAGATCAGTGTAACTGGGAACTGAAGCCTCTTGAGTAGTACAATTAATAACTTTGCATTGGGAAACAACCCAAATTATAGAACAGATATAACATTCCCTCTGAACTATCAAGACAAGCTTGCTAATAATATATTGAAGCACTTTTATATTCATATTTAACACTGCTGTTCCTGTCCCAATACAAAGACCTTATTTTTATATCACAAGAATCACCAGACAGCCAACCTTGAGATGAAGTAGAGAAAGAGATAATTGTTTGCTCTCACCTTGAGCTTAAGTTGTAACATTGAGGTCTTGATCCCCCTCCTCTTTTAAATTATGTACATTGTTCAAGTTGTCCTTATATTCAACTCTTCTTCCTTCATCATACCATAATTGTAGTAGTTCCTTCCATGATTTATCTCCATCACATAAGGGTCTTGTCTTAGCACAAACCTTATTGATTGTTGTTCTTACCCTGGGTTTCTAATCATAATCATATTTGTTCTCTCTACTCCTTTCATTGGAGCAGGTTTTGCTAGTACCTGCTGTTTCTCTTGTCTTCTTTCCCAAATTTGTGGTAGAGAAAGTGTAAGAGGATTCAAGTTTATAACATCACTGAAGTCTATTATCAACTCTATTATCAACTCTACAGACCCCTTGTTTCTCAAGTCCTCTACTACTACCCTACCACAATACTATTGGACCTTACTTGCTCCCATCTCAACATCATAAACCCTCTCCTGATTACTAATCCTCTAATCTCAGCTACTGACCAATGATTCTCTATTATCCAGCAATGTTTAAGGTTGCTATATTAAAGTTTCTAACCACACATTTTATCATTCTATAGTTAGATTTCTAAATATTCTGCTTAATGTTTTGCTAGATTAGAATGAACTCTTAACTCTTAGGTATTTAGAATAGCTATCAGCTCTGGAAAACTCTCTTATAATTTCTCTAGAGATGAGTTCTGTACTTAATAATTAAGAGCAATAGAACTTAGGCTTTCTCCAGAGTTACAAACTCTGTTAAAATCTTATGGACTTTGCTTAGTTATTCTAAAAACAGAGGATTCTTCTCTCAGAATTTTCTTGACCAATGTCTGCTCCAAATAATTATCTTATGATCTTCATTAATATTAATGAAGCCCTGAGGCTCCTTTAGCACCATCTAAGAGAGGTAGCTAAGTGCCAGCAGACCTCAGAACATAACATAAATAACATTCTTGCTAGTCTTATAAACTAACTCTGAGATTTATACTCTCCAGTATCTAACTCTACTTCTACATCCACAAATATATTTTCTCTCCCTACAACAAGACACTCTTTTCCAGCTAATACTTCTATACCTAGAAACTTTTCTCTTATTGCTTTTAGCTTCATGTTCTTCCACTGCCAGACTTCAGCAGTGATTGACAAGCCAGATAGTGTCAAAGTTGTGAATTAGATATCAGAGTTGTAAATAATAGACTCTATTTTATTTTTATTTTACTTTTCTTTTCTCTTAAAGTTAGAGTTTAGTGTAATATTATATGTGATTGTTACAAAATGTCACAGTCACAAGTCACAGTCACATGACCATGCATCACAAAAGAGGATAAAAGGTTCTAGAACAATAATGTCATATCATATGCTCTTTAGGGCAGGCTAGGTTTAGTATAGCATAGACTAATAGCCTAACATATATAAGTAGGATATATTGTACTTATGAATTCTATTAAGTTCTCTTATGTGAACTCTAATATAAGGTTCTTCTTCTAACTTCACTTTATAAGTTTTAAGTTGTAATAAACAGGCCTTTTTGAACTTATATATCTAAGGATATATAACTAAGAGAACTTGTTTAGCTATGCATAGTGAAAGGCTAGGTCTTTTTACATTTCTCTATCCTCTCTTCTCAATTACTATGTTTTCAAGCTAAAGAAATCAGCATAAACTTTATCTGGTTGAAATCAGCCATCTAAATAAACCATAGTATATAAGATTGAGACAGTAAACCTTTGCTACTCTTTTTTATATAAATATATCTAACATATTTTCTCAATAGTTAGTCTCTAGCCCAAAATCTTTCTACTTTATTAGATACTGATATCTTTTATAATACTAGTGACTATTCTAAACTCACTTTACTTATTCTTTTTCACTATTTACAATTTTGTTAGTAGACTAGTTTCTAGCAACTAAGACAAAGTTCTTTAGGCTTTTTTATTCTTTAGAAGTGGTTGAGCCTTTAAGTAGTCTAAAAACTTCTTCTGTAAGAAGTTTACTACAAACACTTTTTCCATTTTCACATAGTTTAAGTTTGAGCAGTTTTTCTAAGAGTATTTCTTCTCTATCAATACTGTTGTAGAAGCTGTCAACTAACTTAAGGGAATAACCTATTATCAAGAAGGTCATGCAGTAAAAGACTACTCAGATAAGTTCCAAACTTTAGTCTCCAAAGCCAAATATACTGATCTGTGTACTATAGTCATCAAGTTCTATGGTAGACTTTAAATAGTGATCTAGAATCAGATTGCAACCTTATTAGTGGGAAGACCAGAAAACATGAATCTCCCAGTCTGGTTTGATGCTGTGTAGAGAATAGATTAGGCCTAACAAGCAAATAAGGTATTTTAGTTAACATAGTATAATACACTAATGCTTATTTTTAACTTTTGAGCACTACAGAGTTCTTTTGTCATTACTATTTATAAGTAGCCATTAATATTTTCTTATTACCTACATAACAGTTTATATCAGTCTCTCTTCTAAATATCTCCATAGATATAAATACTACCTAAAAACCATATAGAACTCCTATTGAAAGATATTACCACTATAGAAATCCAAACTACATAGTTTTTAAGTGTCTAGTGAGATTAGATGTCTGGTAATCAACTACTGAGCAATAAGAGGAACTAATTGAAGACTTACATGCATTAAAGAATGTAAAGATTATATAGCAGTTAGAACCCAAGGACTATGACTATCACAAAATAAACTACTCACTTATTTGTGATATCTGAACCTTGGAAACACTCTCAGAGGTTAAGGAGTAATTTAGAAGGTTAATAATAATGACAATGACAATGAAGATTAATACAGATATTAATGATAATAAGAAATAAATGATGTTGTTAAGTTTGAGATCCAATCCTTAGATATAAAAGTATATATACAAGATAGTGATAGTTTGTGTGCAATCTGTTTATATTACATAATCAAAACTCATATCTGATAAAGCTGTCATTTGTTATAACAGATGTTAGGCTAATTTTAAAAGATAACTAATTATGTCACTATATTAATATACTTGTATCTCTATAAATACTTGTTATGATCTTTGTTGTGGCAACCACTAGACTGAACTAATAATCTCACTAATGAGTAAAGCTCAAAGTAGGCTATAATGTGGAAATTCACAAGAGAACTCGACAAGGAGTCTCTGCTAAATTAGAGTCCTATTATTATAGACTCAAAACCTTAGAGTTGGTCAAGAGACTAAACCTTATACTGGGTTGATACAAGAGAACTCGATAAGGAGCTCCTACTAATATCTACCACTATATATACTATTCTGTCCTGGTCCGTGCTATAACATTATATTACCGACCCTAAAGTTCATGTCTCTACCTCATGTCCTATTACTTATCCACATGTGTTTTCCATAAGGCCACCATGCTTCCTACATGTGCCCTGATGTCATACCTACTCCATTGTCCTATGTCATCATTCTTCATCTCCGTCATACATGCATATACCATATATGTACCATGAGGAACTCTTGTCTCTTGACGTCACTCCTAATCCTAACTCCTACTCTAGGCTCTTCCTGATCCTTCTAGACCCTAAGTCCTTCCAGACTGCTCTAGACTCTATCACATGACTTCCAGGTCACGTACCTATCTCCTATATCTCTTCTTCTATTGTAGACTAATAATTATAATACTTAACCCTAACCCTAAATGTCTGTCCACACTCTCGTACTATAACACCTATATATACAAAACATGCTTGGTTTGTGCTATCAATATTTAACCCTACCCTAATATCCATGCTTCATCCTCATTTCTGCCTTATGTTCTATTCAAGGCCACTATGTGTATTTTCTGTGCCCTGATATCATCTTCTAGACCCTTCCATCATGTTCTAGGCTTTTGATGTCACATCATGTGACCTGTCATGTGACTTCATTGTCACATGCTTCTTTATCTTCCTTCAAAATAAAAAGAAAAGAAAAAGAAAAGTAAACTTGGAAAAATAAAAGAAAATAAAATAAAATAAAATCATCAGTACTCAAAGTGTCCCATAACAATCTTCAATCCTTAGAGTTGGATAAAAGAACAAAACTCTTGTATTAGAGTAAAACACAAAAGAACTTGATAAAGAGCTCTATACAAAGTAGACTATCTTATATACCTATGCAGATGGTCTATGCTAACTACTGTGCATCCTACCCTAAATGGCCATGTGTTAGGCATGAGATCAATATATGGTGTTCATGCTATATGATATCACTTCTTCTAGAACCTTCTACTTCTTTTCTTTATATTCTGTGATCATTGTTGTAACCACACCATCAGATGTGACTGATGTGATGGTGTGACCAATCATCACTCCAATCCTAACCCTAGAGTTCTAAAAATAGAAAAATAAAAATAAATCAAAAATAAAATGAAAATGAAAATAAGAAAAAACTAAGTCTACTTCTTATGATTTTGACAAGTAGTTCAAACTTTTATTTTATCAAGTAAGCATCATTAGTATCTATTATCACTTTCAGGCAAGTTTTGGAGAGTTCTAATAGCTTGGAAAAGATTAGTAAGATAAGTATCACTTAATATCTTTAGTTGTAAGATTTGATTTGAGAGGTATCTTTGGGGTATATTACATAGAATAGATAGTGTTGTTGGAAGTTCTGAAAGAGCTTTGCAATTTATTCATTTATTACAATTAAAGACTTAAGATATCAAGTCAATCAAAAAACCTTGTATAGTATTACAAATGAGCTACTCACTAGTTGTAATACTTGAACTTAATGGTATTTCAGAGATTTAGTATAAAAAAATAATGATAATAGGTGATGAGTAGTATCAATAGAAATAATTGATATAAATTAATGTTGTTAAGTCTGAGATCTAATCCTTAGACATAGAAGTATATATATAAAAGAGTAATGGTCTGTGCACAAGCTGTTTCCATCACATGATCAAAACTCATACCTAATGGGAGCTGTTACCTATTATAACAGCTGTCAGACTAATTTTAGAAGATAACTAATTATATTACTATATTGATATACTTATATCTCTATAAATAATTATTTATACTATATATCATCAGAAACAGTTTGATAAGTACTTTCCAATACAAGTTTGATCATGCAAATTTGTCTAGTCATTTATGAGATATTAGCAAATGAAGATTTTATAGTTACTGATGATCTGATATCTTAGTTGTTTGTTATCACTTTTGTATATCCCATATATGTGCAGATAGCCCTCATTTGGGACTTTACAGTGCAACTTAGTTTGTGAAAATTGGTCTACTAGTTGTAGAGATATAAGCTAAATGAAGTCTGTGATATATAGAGTTTATACAAGATAAAGTTCTTAAGTACAATCTGTCTACCTTATATACACTGGGCTAATGGTCCATGCTATACTAAACCTAGCCTACCCTAAAGAGCATATGTTATCTATAAGATTAACATATGGTAAACATATTGTATAATATTATTATTTCAAAATCTTTTATATTTTTCTACATAATATATAATTGTGTGACTGTGACCTTCATATGTAACATCATACTAACTTGTAACTCTAAGTCTAAGATAGGAAAATAAGACAGAAATGAAAATGAAAATGAGGAAGAAAAATAAAATAAACCAAGTTTATTATTTTTAACTCTAACAAAACATATTATAAATATATATCTTAATATCATCCTTCTAGCCCCTTCTCTTACATTTTGAACCTATGACATAATATATATAATGCATCATGTGACCATAATTATATGTCTCTTCATTGTTCTGGAAATAAAATAAAAAGAAGAGAAAAGAAAAGAAAAAGAGAAATCAAATCAAAGAAAATAGATAAAAATAAAATCAAAATAAAATCAAAATAAAATACAAAGGTCCAAGCATACCATGATAGAAAGACAGAGTACTTGTAGAGTTTAGATTTAAGTACAATACTACTATAGAAAATATATTATAGAAATAAGGCTATTATCAAAGATAAGCTTTTACCAGGATTCAAGTGAGATATTACTACTATGGGGAATAGACTTTTGAACAAGTGGACTTTAAACTTTCAATCTTGAACCATAACAGGCAATTACTCTAAATATCAATAGAGTCTATTCTAATTTAGCAAAGTAGTACTAATATAAGAGAAGAATATTATATACTATTCAATATTTACATTCTTTCCATCTTTTTCCAGTATGGATCACACTCCATTCCAATCATCTATCAATTTAAGCACCAAATTCTATACTTCTTATCAATCTTATAAAATTCCAAATAACAATCCAAAGTATATGTAGTAGTAGATTATTATTAGATTAATACTTTCATATTTAAGAACATTAGCCACTATGTATAATTTCTTAGTCTGATAATCAGCTTGGACTTGTGCCACACTTATCTTAAGTACTTTTAAGCTTATATTATCCAAAATTACAACTATTATTATGAGATAAAGAAGTATGGAAAGGAATTTCCTTATATATTAGTAGAAGAACATTATTTTATTAGTCTATAACGAGAAAAAGAATGCATGTGACCTGGAAGTCACATGACATTATGTCATAAAGCCTAGAGTGGTCTAGAAAAGTCTAGAAAAGTCTATAGTCTAGTATTATATGCAAGTCTACTTGTCTGGAAACTACATTCCTGCAGTGATGTCACCTCCAAAACATACAAGCCTGCCTTCCATAGTGGCGACCTTTCTTGCAACATGTCTTATAGTGGTATTGTAATCATCTGGGTATTCCATCTTCCATGGCAGAGATACTTCTATTCAACTCGGTCTTTTATGACAGAGTTACTCCTGTCAGTATCTCATCACTGAAACCTCTGCTTGAGGTAATAGAGGTTTTACCACTGAAACCCTGAGCATCTCCTATACTCTCCATTTGTATATAAAACTAGTAGTTACATTGTAATTCACTAGTCTAATAATCGATGAAGATAATCTCTTATTGAACTCAATCTCCAGTGTTCAACAATGACACACCATTCAGCACTCACTTCCATCTTGGACTCCTTCCCAACATCTGAAGTTGTGACCATGCAGCAGACAGACAGTGCAGTATATAAGCTAAAGCCAAGGTCATTTTACAAGTCTGCTCATCTCCAAGTCTATTCTGCAGACTTCCACCCTGGTGTGAACCATGTCTGATATCTAGAAGAGTCTAGACAATGACGTTAAGGAGTATGTTAACCACATTGCTACCATATAGTGTACACATGGTATACTTATGGATGACACATGGACTTTAGGGTATGATACACAGTAAAAGCATAGTCATAGCATGGACCATTTGTAAAAGTATATATAGTGTAGCAATACAATGGGGACTCCTTGTTAAGTTCTCTTGTGATTCCCACTTGATATCCTACTGAGAAATTTACTGCCTTGTGTAATTATTGGTCTTTGTGACTAGTAGTTACCACAACAACTATGCAATGAATAGACTAGACGCAATGTTGTTTATTAAAGCCAAAGTTAATTATCTATATAGCACTACTTCTAGTTTCCTCTGTTTCTAGTCTACTCATCTGTTTCCATCTTTCATGTTATATTTGTAAATATTTTCAGTGAGTGTAAATTGCTCCTAATGAAAAATAATGATAGCTAGATAGTTAGAAACTTTAATAGAAATGTCTAGAACTTTACTAGAAGGTGAAAGAAAAGAATTTATAGTAGATATGTCAAGATTACAAGAAGTAGACTTAGCTTTTCATTTTCTTATTCTAGTTTTATTTTATTTTTTGATTTATTTTCATTTTTCTATTTTTAGAACTCTAGGGTTAGGATTGGAGTGATAATTGGTCACAACAATGATCACAGAATATAAGAGAAAAAAGTAGAAGGTTCTAGAAGAAGTGACATCATACAGCATGAACACCATATGTTGACTATTATAAAACAAAAGTGTGAACAGACTTTAGGATAGATAAGATAAGATATAGTAGTAGTAATTATTAGTCTATGACAAGAGAGAGAGGGCATGTGACTGGGAAGTCACATGACATCATGTCATAGGCCTAGAGCAGTCTAGAAGGACTTAGAGTCTAGAAGAATTGGGAAGGGTCTAAAGACAGAGTGATATTAAGGAACATGGGTTCCTCATGGTATACACATAGTGCACACATAATCAACGGAGATTAAAGAGTATAATATCAAAGCACATGTATATGACATGCTGGCCTTGAGGTAAATGCATAGTGGATGAGTAATAGGGCATGAGACAGATGAGTAATGGATATAAGGACAGGGCATGAATATTAGGCATAGAGAAGTCATAGCACGGACCATGGAACTTTATATAAATAGTTGGTAGAATACTATTGTGGTTCCTTGTTAAGTTCTCTTGTGAATATACAACTTGTGTTCCTACTAGATATCTCTCCTGTGAGATTTACTTATAATGATACTATTGGACATTGGTCTAGTAGTTGCCATAATATTGACCTCATGCCTAACATATGGTTGTTTAGAGTAGGGTGCATAGTAGTTAGTACAGACCATCTGAATAGGTATATGAGGTGGTCTACTTTGTATAGAGCCCTTTATCAAGTTCTCTTGTGTTTTACTCTAATACAAGAGTTTTGTTCTTTTATCCAACCTTAAGGATTGAAGATTATAACAAGATATACTTAAGAGGTTTCAGAATGGAGATTGATAATAAGCTTATAGAGTTTGGTAGAGTTTGGTAGGATTACTTGAGAAAGACTATAGGATCCAGCAGGAATAAGATACTGGTTAATAGGGTAAAAATACTATAAAGTTTGGTGGGGTTAGAAGCAGATTCTCTTATAACAAGCTATTAACAGATATTAGACTGGAATAATACTATCATGGAAGACAGGCTATTTTTGGGGTTGAACTTAGCATATGACAAATATATAAAGATTATTAGAGAATAGTAATATATATATATATAACAAATTCTAGACCTTAATAATATAACAATAATTCTTTATGGCTCTTAGAGCTATATATAGATCATGATTCAGATTTCTTCACATTGGCTAGTTGGTTATATTATATGCTAAAATGACTAGAACTATTCTTAACCATACTTTCATTAGAGAGTATAAACAATACCTTTTCTTTATAAAATATACTTAATATCTATATAATTATTGCCAAGTGGAAGTATATTGACATATCTTTACAAACTGTCTCAGATTTGCTCAGTCTCTTGATTGACTCATCTTTATTAATTAAGAACTTTTTTGACTTCTTGAAGGAGTATTCAAGTGTTTTTAAAGAATAACCTCTTTCTCTCTGAACCTCCATAGGTACTCAAATAGTCTGCTTTTCTGTTTTTGTAAATAGTTTTCTCAGTTTTATCTCTCTCTCAGTTTCTTTTGATTCTGTATTCTCAGTATGATAAATCTATTTGTGGACTTGAACACATAATTAGTAAGTTGGTTATAAGCTTTATCTAAATTTCTCTTTGATTTCTATTAACTCTAATAATAATATCTTTCTCTGCCTATAAGAAAAGTTTCTGTCTCCTGAGACAAAAATTATAGGCTACTTGTTGTAGATAGTCTGCTACAGACTGAATCAAGCACCATATAATAAGTTGTTGACCAAAAAAAAATCATGAATCAGATATACATTACACCCAAGCCTTCTCCTTCTGTCCATCCAGAACCATCCAATTATCTAATCCAAATATAAAAGGCAATGCTGACCACATTTCCTCAGCGAACTGCCGCTGACGGTGTAAAAAAGCAGGATGACAAGATTTGCAAAAACCTCTGTCGATAAGATGCTGATGTTCGCGATAGAAATCGAGGTAGCATGCCACAGTCCATC
>JAJOHK020002040.1:0-10650 GCA_022457215.2 Leucocoprinus gongylophorus
AATAGTCTACTATTAGTTATAAAAGCTGCTTTCAACTCATTCTCTTCTCTTATTCTCATGTTGTTATATTCCTATTGAATGTCAAGCTTGATAAAGTAATTAGCTTGTTTAATTTGTCAACTAGTTTTTGAATCAAGGGTAAGAGATATTTATTCTTTACTGTAACTTCATTTAGTCTTTGGTAATCTTGAACTAGCCATAATGAGCCATGTTTTTCTTTACAAAAAAGAATAGTATTACATATGGGAATTTTGAGTGTTGGATTCTTCCTAATTTTAGATGCTCTTTAAGGAATTTGTCAAGTTCTTGTTGTTTTCTAGTCATTAATAGGTAAATCTTACAGTTTTTTAGTGAGGTTCCTGGAATGATTTCAATTGCATAATCCTATAGTCTTTGTAGAGGAAGCTTATCATCCCATCCATATAGTAATTTTACTGTATACTTCCCTGGCAATTCTGCCCTTCTGAAGTCTTTTTCCTCTGCCCAATCCAATCTCTCCTGCCTTCTAACTTCTGTATTCATTCTTCCTTCAAAATCCACTACCTCTTCTTTTGCATTTTTTAAATTCTCCTTTTCCCAGCTATTATTTTCTGCTATGAACCCCTTCCATTGCACTAAATACTTGGTTACTCCCCTCACTTTCCTTTTATTCAGAATCTTCTCCACTTCCCATTCTTCAACTCCTTCTACCTCCACTGGTTTTTCTTTCTCTTTTTTCTGCCCTTTTACTTGGTCTCTATATCACACTACTCAACTTATGCTCACTACTGGGTGAATTCTCATTGACATTGGCAATTGTAATTTGACTGCATTGGTAGATACTATCTCATCAATGATATATAGACCAATATATCAATATACTAATTTCCTTGCTAGTCTTTCTTTGAACATCAAATCTTTTGTACTTAACATTATCCTATTTCCTACTTTTCATTCTTTTGCTTGCTTGCTTCCTCTATCTGCCTGTTTTTTCATCTCTTCTTGCACTTTCATCAATGCTGCCCCAACTTCTTTCTGTACTTTTCTCATCCTTTCTGCAAATTCCATTGCTTTCTCTATCTTTCCTTTTCTTTTTAAATCTACTCCCATCCTCATTTCTCTACCATAGTTTGCCATCAATGGAGACACTTTAGTTGTTGAATGTATCTTGTTGTTAACTACAAACTCAGCTGATGCTAACCATTCTGGCCAATTCTTTTGTCTATGATCAACAAAGAATCTTAGGTACTATTTTAGCTTCTAGTTTATTCTTTCTGTCTACCCATCAGTTTGGGGGTGATATAATGTTGACAGCTTTGTCTCAATTCCCAGCATCCTGTTCAACTCTTCTATCATTTCTACTGCAAACTGTGGTCCTCTATCTAACACAATACTTTCTGGTAACCTGTACAACTTCTAGATGTTATTTTTAAACAACCTTGCTAACTCTTCTGCTGATATCCCTTTTATAGTTGCCACAAAATACGTCATCTTGGACAACCTGTCACAGACTACTAGGATCACATCTTTCCCAGCTACCACCAGTAACTTTGTGATAAAATCTACTGTTAGATGCTTTCATAGTTTCTCTGGTACCTCACTCAACTTCAACTTCCCTGCCAGCACTTCTGTCCTGTTCTTTATTCTCTGGCACATATCATACTCTTCCATGTATTTTCTTATATCCCTTGTTACTTCTGGCTACCAATAATTCCTCATCACCAACTCTGTCATCTTTCACTTTCCTCCATGTCTAGCCACTGGTACATCATGATGCAACCAGATTATTTCTACTCTCAATTCTTTATCCTTTGGTATATATACATTTCCCTTCTTTAGTATTAAATCTCCTTCCAGCTGCCACTCTTCTCCTCTTACTACCTTTATTCCTGCTTTCTTCATCTTCTCTACTACTCTAACTACCTCCTCATCTTTACCCCTTACCTTTTTTATCTTTTCTACTATATCTACCTCAGGTCTTTCTATTACTACTTCATATAAATTACACAACCAACAGTCTTTAATAAATACTTGGTTATCATTATCTTTTTCTATGCCTACTTTCCAATCTGATCTCCTACTTAGCTTGTCTGCCTTCTCCATTTTTGTCTCTGGCACATACTTCAAGGTAAAGTCAAATCTAGACAAATACAAAGCCCATCAAGCCTGTCTCCAATTTAAATTTTGTGCTTTCATAAAGTATTCTAAATTCTTGTGGTTAGTCCAGATCTCAAATTTATACTTTGCATCTTTTAGTAAGTACCTCCAATTTTCTAACCCCCTTATTACTACTAGCATCTTCTTATCATGAATCTCATAATTTCTCTCTGTCTCATTGAGAGATTTTGAAAGAAATACTACCAGTTTCCATTTTCTATCTTCATATTCCATAGATAACACCCCTCCTATAGCATAATCTGACACATCCACTTCCATTCTTATTTTTTTATCTAGATCTGGTGTTGCTAATACCAGTTCCTTTGTAAATTTTTCTTTCAGTTTCCCAAATACCTTTTCCTGCTTCTCTGTCCAATTCCACTTCTGATCTTTCTTGACTATATTGTACAATGGTCTGGCTATAGTTGCAAAGTTTTGGATAAACTGACAATAGTAATTCACCAAACCCAAAAACTTTTGCACATCTTTGACACACTTTGGTGTTGGCCAATCTATTACTCCTTTCACCTTATTCTCTTCCATCTTTATTCCCTCCAGCCCTATTATGACTCCTAAAAACCCTACTTTCTTAACCTTCCACTTACACTTCTCCAGCTTTACATACAGATTGTTTTCCACCAATCTCCTGACTACTTCTTCTACCAACTCATTATATCCTTCTTCTTCCTCTGTCCCAATTATCACATTGTCAATAAAGCTCATTACCCTCCTAGTGTTGATGAGATCCCATAAGATCTCATTCATTATGGTCTGAAACATCACTAGTGAGTTCGTTAGACCAAAAAACATCACCATTGGTTCAAACAGTTCTTCTGGGGTAGTAAACACTGCCTTCCACTCATCTCCCTCCTTTATTCTCACATTATTGTATTCCCATCATAGATTCATCTTTGTAAATACTCTTTTTGTGCCTATATTTTCTACTATGTCTGAGATTAAAGGCAAGGGATAATTATTTTTGACTATCCACTCATTAAGATACCTATAATCCTGTACTATCCTCTTCTTTCCATCCTTCTTTCCTACAAAGAACACTAGTGCTGTTTGAGGTGACTTTGATAGTCTAATATACCCCTTTCTCAACTGCTCCAATATGAACTCATGCACTTCTTCTCTCTTTTTTCTTGGCAGTGGGTACACCTTTCCCTTTCTTGGTACAAATCCTTCTTTTATATTTATAGCATAATCCCACAACTTCCTAATGGGTATCCATTCACTTACCTTTTTACCAAACACATGAATCTACTTGTAGAATCTTTCTGGCACCAATGTTTTCACTTTCTCTTCTGACTTTGCCACTTCTTTCTCTTCATCTCAAATTTCCCATTCTTCCATCTTCCTTGGTTTCTTTTTCTTTTTCTTTTTTGTCTTCTTCTTCTCATCTCTTTCTTCCCATTTTTCCCCCTCTTCTTCTTTCTTCTTTTCCTCCTTTTGCTTCTGACATCCCAACTTTCTCTACTTCAGTTTCCACTACTTTCCACATTCTTCTGGACATCTCATCATCTTCACTTCTCCTGTTCTCCAATCAATCTCAGGATTATGGCATATCAGCTATGGCATTCCTAAGATCACATTCCACTTCTAACCTCCTATTATGCATATCTTTGTCCTCTTCCTATGTTCTTGATAATAAATATTTATCTCCACTGTATGTTCTATTGGCCCTTCTTTATTCAATGTTCCATCCACATTTCTTACATAAATGGGCCTTTCTATTTTCTTAAACTTAAACCCTTGCTTCCTTGCAAATTCTGAGCTCATCACCAATCTTGTAGTCCCACTATCTAACAATGCCTCCACTGTTATTCCTTTCTGCATGTTAATCCTTTCTAGCCCAATCTTTACCATTACTTCTCTTAATATGTCTCCATTGTCAAGGTTGCAACAAGATATATTTGCTCTTATAAGCATTGCAAACCTATTATTACTGGAATCTAATCAAAGACTATTAGATCCCCTTTCCCATTTAAATTACTTTGTCCATTGTTCACATTTTCCCCATATTCCAGTCTTCTTCCTTTTTCAATTCTGTTCTCTATTCTTCTGTTCCTATACTGCTTAGCCATATGTTCAAATCCCCCACAAGCATAACAATTCCTATTCTCCCTTCTATCCACATCTATAGCATATGAGTTCTATTAAGCAAACCCTGTTCTCTGTAGAGAGCGTGCCATTACTGCATTTGTTCTCTCTACTCCTTCTATTGGAGCTAGTCCTGCTGGAGTCTGTTGTTGAGGTATTTACTGCCTCTTTGGCTAGACTTGAGGTCATGGTAATATTTGTCATTGTATCTCTTGCTGTCTTGGAGCTGGTCTCCTCTGTTCTTGTCATCCCCTTAATCTCTTCTCTTCTCTTCTACTCTCTCTCCAGTTCTTATCTAGGACAATAGCCCATTTCTGCCATTACTTAATAGAGCTTGGTTGGTATTCCACCTCCATCAATCTTCTTCTAACCATTGGGTTCATGCCCTATTTGAACTCTTCAATTAGTGGGTGTTCCTTATAATCACTTCCTTTTGCTGCTCTCTTGAACTCTTATACATATTCTTTTACTGTTATTTCTCCCTGCTCTAACCTCTTCAGCTCTGCTACTTTTGTTAACTCCTCATCTCCCCCTTCAAACTCTTTCCTGATATCTATCAAGAATTCTCCCACAGTCTCATAATCCAATAGTCCTGCTTCTAAATCTTCCAATATATTTTCTTTCTAGACATCCACCGATCTTCCCCACATATATGACAATATCCATTAAATCTGCTCCTCAACTACTGCCTCTCTCATCTTTATTCTGATATATAATCAACATGCTGTTATAAATCTAGAGACCTTAGATAAGGTTCTATTGAACACCTGGAGTCTTGCTACTTCTGTGTTTGTTATTACCTTTTCTACTCCTTCTTGTCCTACTTGTATCATTAATACTGCAATCTGCTTCTAGAGTTGCCTTATAATAGTGGGGTAGTTGGATTGACTCATTTTGTAAGGAGGGGGTAAAGTTGATGATAGTAATGGAGGTGTAGGTGGTTATAACATGTATAAAGAAAGCATGGAATCTGTGCTAGTCTTGCCTTCTGATTTGTACTCTGAACTTGACAAAATCTCTGTAAGTGATAGCAGGTCCTCTTCTTGCTCTACCTATACTTTTCTACTAACTACAATTGACTACTACCCTAATTGAATTGTATATGATTTTGACCTAAGAAGGTCGTTCTACTCTAGACAATATCTAAAGGATGTCTAATGTTCCTTTGCATGTATAGACCACAAGTAGGCACTGCAGTACAAGGCTTCTACTATGAAAACTATCTAATACATCCATACAAGGTGTTACATTTGTTAAGTACTAGTGGGCTTTGGCACAAAACAAACAACTAGAATTCCCCTTCCTAGTTGGTATACCTTTTAAGCCTAGGATCTGGCTATATGTCTTCTTTGATGTTGGATGTGTTACCTGCCATTGAGGATGATGAGAGAATAAGTTGTGAAGAGGGCTCAGTGTTGAGCAGTCTTTGAAATAGGAATCAAGTTCTAATGTTACAAACTTAAGTCCTTAGTATTGGACAAGTGAATGAACCTTGTATTAGGTTAACACAAGAGAACTCAATAGAGAACTCTGTATGGAAACATCTATCTTATATACTAACTATGATGGCCTATGTTACTGTTTTTCTAGCCTACTCTAAAGACCATGTGTACTACACATTGTTATGATATTATCTATTCAGAATCTTCTATATTCTTCTCTGTGATCTTGTGACTTGTGACTGTGTCATATGATGTGACTGATGTGTGACAGCATGATCTTGTCACCCTTACCCTAATCCTAGGTTTAAGAAATAGAAAAATAAATCAACAGAAAATAAAACAGAAATATTAAATAAAAAAGCTAGTATCTAAACTTTGTATTTCTGACAATTCTAGTTTAAGAATGGGGTTTGTTTACAAAGTTCTTGATATCTTCTTCTTTAAAAGGTTCCTCATTTTCTTCTAACCATTGGCTTTTCTCTTTCTGGAAAGATAGAAAAATTCTAATGGTAGTATTAGCCCACTTCTAAGCTTGGTGATCTTTTCTTCTTGATCTTTCCCAATTATTACTAATTTCCTTGTTGTTGAAGTATAGGATCATCCTTTTGTACTAATTACTTATTTTAGTAGAGTTTTCTTCAAAATTCTTTAGAGGTTCTGCTTTTAGCTAATTTCTTGATTTCAGTTCCTTTTTTATAACTTTGAATATTCTTTGTATGCTTTCCATCTTTTGGTCTTCAAGACTTTCCAATGACTTCTAATGGTCTGTCTATATAATAGCATGAAGATAGTTGAGAGAAAGGTGACAATGACTTGAGTGAGTATTATTTTGGAGAGTTAAAGATGTTAGTATATGTAATATCAGAGAAGTTGAGTTAATAGACTGAGATCAAGAAAGTATTCTTGTAGTACTACACACTATTTACTAGGCCCACATAACTCAGGCTGTTGTTGTTGTTGTTTATTCCTATTTTCTATATTATAACAAGCAAACTAGTACTAAGATATGATGAGTATTGGAAGTAATTATGCTCTCTCAACAGTGTGATATCTACATTTATAAGATAAAATTAAATAATAGTTTAGAGGTAAGATATGAAGATGTCTGGTTGAGGAGAATGTTAGAGCAGGTCAGGTTAGTAATGTTGGCTGTGAGAATGAGCACAAGCCAATGGTAGTGAATGATAGACATAAACTAGAAGAAAATTATGAGAGAAAGTATAAAAACATGATGAAAAAGTGGTAATTGTGACTTAATGTGGTATGTTGGTTCCAAGGCTATTCTTAGTCATTCTCAGGGTCTTTTATATCATGTTCAGTAGCTAGAGAGTCTTTAATAATAGGTGGACCTATTCTATTCTTAATAAATACACCTGATTTCTTAAGGAATTTACTTAGGACAGCTATGCCTTATTTTGTCCCAAGGATATCTGGTATGTCTCTATATCTATTTCCATTTGGTAAGTATGTATTCATGTGCTTGGCAGCTTGCCAAAGTAGTTATAGTATTAAATTGACTCTAAAGTTTTACAGCTTCTTTGGTTAGTTTATTGGCTTTTCTATTTCTTCTGATTTTAGTATAGCCAGAAGACTAGGAGATAGAAAGGTGGTAGTATGGTAAGGAGTCAAGCCATCTAAGAGCCTTTTAGTAAAAAATATATGCCATAAGCTGGTCTTGTCAAAGTTTGGGGTTAGAGACTATGGATATAGCTGAGATATTATTAGCATATAGTTGGATATGGTAAACTTTAGGATGTTGGTTTGCAAAGGAGATAGATTCTAATAGCCTAGTTATAAGTCTTGCAAGCTCTGCATTATAAACTTCAGCTAAGCTTTTAAGGCCAAGTTTTTAGTAGAAGACTTCTCTTCCTTGGTGGTACTCTATTTGTTATAAGATGCTTTGGACACTAACAATTTTCTTTTCTTTTCTTTTATTTTCTGACTTTATAGGAATTTTGTTTTCTTTTTCTTTTTCTTTTCTTTTGGACGATGAAGAGGCATGTAACACTGTAGTCACATGACATGTCACATGATGTGATGTTATAGGCCTAGAAGGTGGTAGAAGAATCTAGAAGATGATGTCAGAGCACATGTATACAACATAGCAACCTTGAAGCGAATATAAGAAAAGAGCATAAACATAAGGGTAGGGTTAATTATTAGTAGCATGGACTATAAGGACTTTATATATATAGGACCCTAATTAAGAAGAGGCTCCTTGTCAAGTTCTCTTGTGAACTTTTCACTAGATATCTGACTTTAAGAGATTTACCATTTGTGCTACTATTGGTCTTTGTGACTAGTGGTTGCCACAACACTATTACTGTTGATTTAATTTGGTAAAATTGGTTAAGAAAGGAGATTTGGGAGCCATCCAAGTAAGTAAGGAGTGTTTCTAAGTGATATTGTACTTTGTTAACAAATCTGTTAAAGTAAGCCACTACTTTGTCTTTATTAGTTGTAAATTGGTAAATTATAATGCATTTTCCATAGTCTAGCTATATTTTTTGTTATAAAGGAAGAAGGAAAGGAAATATATGTTCATGGGCTGAAGAGATAAATATAGCTGTTTTTTGTAATTATATTGGTTTGGACCTGTAGTTATATTTAGTAGAAAGAAGAGGAGAATCTGAGAGTCTCTGTTTATTACACTAGTTGTTAGATAGTTGTTAAAGGATAGAATTGTTAGTACTAAGTTTGTTAAAGTGAATAGCAGTATATCTAGTAAGAAAGTCTATATATAGGCCAAGAGGGGGAATAAACACTTCTAGTTCTAATACATGAGTAAAAGTAGTATGAAAGGCTATACATATTAGGTAAAGTACTTTATTTTAGACTTTATTCAGTATTTGAATATGTTTCTATTTGCCTATCTACTAGATAACACTAGCATAAGTGATAATAGAAAGAATACTTGTATAGTAGAGAAAGTGGTAGTGGTAGTGTGATAGGCCCCAAACAGTATTTGCTAGCATTGAGATATATGCAATAGCTGTTATAACCCTAGAACCTTAGAGTGGATTCAGAGGTCAAACTTTTGTATTAGAGAAGACATAAGAGAACTCAATAGAGAGCTCTTTACAAAATAGTCTATCTTATATACTCCTACAGATGGTCTGTGCTAGGTACTGTGCATCCTACCCTAAATGACCATGTGTCAAGTATGAGACCAACATGTGGTGTCTATGTTGTATGATATTATTTTATTCTAGAACCTTCTACTCCCTTCTTTTAAGTCCTATAATCAATACTGTGACTACACCATCAGATGTGACTGATGTGACAGTGTGACAGATCACTTCTAACCCTAATCCCAGAGTTCTAAAAATAGAAAAATAAAATAAATCAAAAATAAAATAAAAATAAGAAAGAAAATAAAAAGAAACTAAGTCTACTTTCTGTGATCTTGATAATAGCATTCTTAGCCTTCTATCACAAAATAAGCTACTTACTAATTGTGATACTTGAGCTTAGATATCTTGATAGTAGTTTAGAGGTTCAGTATAAGGAGATAGTGATGATAGATAATAAGTAGTATCAACAAGAATAATTAATATTGTTAAGTCTAAAGTCTAATCCTTAGATACAGAAGTATATATACAAACAAAAGAGTGGGAGTCTGTATACAAGCTGTTTCTATCATATTATTATAACTTAAAGATCTTAAGATTAGTTAATAAAAGAAACCTTGTATTGGGTTAATATAAGAGAACTCAATAGAAAACTCTATACAGAATTGTTTACCTTATATACTAAAAGCTTATGGTCTGTGCTCTACTATTTTAGCCTATCCTAAATAACCATATATTTACCTTAAGATCAATATGTATTAAACATGTTGTATGATATCATTCTTCCAGAACCTTTTATATTCTTTCTTTGCTACTACATGACTAATAAAATCTCAAGTCTAAGCTTTGCAACTCTGATATATATGATCAAAAATTGTACCTGATAGGAGCTATCATCTGTCATAGCAGCTGTCAGGCTAATTTTAGAAGGTAACTAATTATGTTACTATATTAATATACTTGCATCTCTATGAATACTTATTGCTTTGGGATATACTATATATTATCAGAAATGGTTTGATAAGCACTTTCCAACACAAGTTTAATTGTGTGAATCCATTTAGCCATTCATGAGATATTAGCCAACAAAACTTTTACAGTTATTGATGGCCTAATATCTTGGTTGTTTGTTGTCACTTTTGTACATTCCACATATGTGTGGATAGCCCTTATTTGGGGCTTTCCAGTGCAACTTAGTTTCTGAAAATTGGTCTACTAGTTGTGAAGATACAAGCTGAATAAAGTTTGTGACACCTTTACTGCTATTTTGGTGACATAGTGTTGTAGAGAAGTTTGCAATCAAAGTGGACCCCTAGCCAGTGAATTGTTAAGCCTACTAATATTGTGGAGGCAGTGCCATTGTAGTTGATGTGGTTGATGTGAGATGATATTTCAGGCAGTGGAATCAACCTGGGAAGACTGAAGCAACAAGATCTTAAAGGGTGCACAAAAGAGCTGTCAAGAATTACATCACACTCATCCAGAAGCTCCAAGAATGCCAACAGTTAGAATCCTAGGGAGATTGTACAGTGAGGTTGCAAAGACATAACCTTGGGAAGGGGTAATGTTACAAACTGACCCCTTACTTATGATTAACCATTTGGTTCACCCACGGGTCGGTCTGCAGTCTTTGCAATTCCATAGCCCTCGTGGCTTGGGCACGGACTACTGACAAGAGTATCAGTAGGAGACTTAGTCTGGTTTGCAGTGTTCCGATCAGGATATATTGTTCTAAACAGGTAGTAGTTGCGTCCATTTGTCTCATTCGCTCTGAGACCAGTCTTAGTCGTCGTGTGATTTTCAATTGCACAAATTTGATTGATGACGTGACACCGTGGGTTTATAATTGAAGCCAGCTCGGTGGCAATTGGTGATGAGCTTAGCATCTCTACTCTCAG
>JAJOHK020002041.1:0-10648 GCA_022457215.2 Leucocoprinus gongylophorus
TATTTTCAATTCTGATATTATCCTTCCTTTAAGGTTTCTTCTTTAGAGAAACTGACTTCTATTTTTGCTAATTTCTCTCTAACTTCCTTAGATATTCCTTTTCAAAATTTCCATCATCCCATCTATACAATAGCTTTGCTGTATACTTTTCTAGTAATTCTCCTCTTCTAAAGTTTCTTTCTTTTGCTATATCTAACTTTTCTTGTTTTCTAACTTCTGTATTTAACCTTTCTTTGAGTTCTACCACTACTTCTTTTGCATTCTCTAGATCCTCCTCTTTTTTCTAGTTATTATGCTCCATTATGAACTTCTTTTATTGGACCAAGTACTTTACAGCCTCCCTTATTTTTCTTTTGTTTAGTATTTTTTCTAATTCTCACTCTTTGACTTCTTCTACTTTTACTGGTTTCACCTCTTTTACCTTCTGTCCCTTCACTTGCTCTCTGTATCACACTACTCAACTGACATTCATAACCAGATGAATTCTCATTGAAGTGAACAGTTGTAATTTGACTGCATTGGTAGATATTATCTCCTCAATGATATATAGACCAACATATTGATCTACCAGTTTCTTTGCCAGTCATTCCTTGAACATCAGATCTTTTATACTTAGCATCACTTTATCTTCTGCTTTTCATATCTTTATCTCCTTCCTCCCCTTATCTGCTTGCCACTTCATTTCTTGCTGTGTTTTTCTTAATGCCATTTCTGCTTCTTCTTGTATTTTCTTCATCTTTTCCATTTTTTCATTTTTCTTAATATCTACCTCTATTCTCACTTCTCTATTATAATTTGTCATAAACAGAGATATCTTCATTGCTGAATATACTTTGTTATTTACTGCAAATTCTGCTGAAGCTAACCATTCAGGCCAATTCTTTTGTCTGTGATTAACAAAGAACTAGAGATATTGTCTTAACTCCTAATTTATTCATTCTGTTTGTCTATCAGTTTGTGGATGGAAAGCTGTTGACAACTTTGTTTTAATACCCAACATTCTATTCAACTTCTTTGTTAACTCCACTGCAAAATGTGGTCCTTTATCTAACACCATGCTTTCTGGTAACCTATGCAGTTTCCATATATTGTCTCTAAACAACCACATTAATTCTTCTGCTGATATTTCTTCTGTTGTTGCTATAAAATGCATAATTTTGGACAACTTGTAACAGACTACTAGGGTTGCATCTTTTCTAGCTACTAATGGCAACTTTGTGATAAAGTCCACTGTTAAGTATGTCTATAGTTTCTCTAGTATCTCACTTAACTTCAACTTTTCTACTGGTGCTTCTGTTCTATTCTTCATTCTCTAACATATATTGTATCCTTTCATATATTGCACCACATCTCTTGTTACTTCTAGCCACCAACTCCATTATTTTCCACTTTTCTCCATATCCTGCTACTGGTATGTCATAATGTAACTGGATTATTTCCATTCTCAACTTTTCATCTTTTGATACATATACCTTTTTTTCCTTCAATACCAAGTCTTTCTCTATCTGCTATTCTTTTCCCTAAAATATTTTTCTACTATTTTTATTTCAGGTTTTTTTATTACTACTTTTGATAAACTATGAATCTATTGGTCCTTAATCAGTACTTGATTATTATTATTATTTTCTATTCATACTTTCCAGTCTGGTCTCTTACTAAATCTATCTGCCTTCTCTATTTTTGTTCCTAGCACATTCTTCAGAGCAAAGTTAAATCTTAACAGATATAGTGCCTAATGAGCTTGTCTTCTGTTTAATTTATTTATTTAGATCCAGTGCTATTAACACCAGTTCTTTTGTGAACCTTTCCTTTAGCTTCTTGAATGACTTTTTCTGTTTCTTGGTCCATTCCCACTTCTGATTTTTCTTTACTATATTGTATAAAGGTCTAGCTATCATTGCAAAGTCCTTAATAAACCATTAATAATAATTGGCAAGTTTTAGAAACTTTTGTATGTTTTTAACTTCTTCTGGAGTTGGCCAGTCCAATACATTCTTCACCTTCTCTTTCTCCATCTTGATTCCTTTTGGCCTTATTACCACTTCCAAAAATACTATTTCCTATATCTTCCACTTGTATTTTTCTGGTTTTACATACAAGTCATTCTCTACTAACCTCTTTACTACTTTCTCTACTATCTTATCATGTTCTTCTTTCTTTCCTGTTCCTACTATTACATTGTCTATAAAGCTTGCTACCTTTCCAGTGTTGATAAGATCTCAAAGAATTTCATTCATCATAGTCTGAAATATTGCCAGTGAGTTTGTTAGTCCAAAGAATATTACTATTGGCTGGAATAACCCTTCTGGTATAATGAACACTGCCTTTCACTCATTCTTCTCCTTTATCTACACATTATTATATCCCTATTTCAAGTCCATCTTTGTAAATACTTTTTTCATTCCTATGTTCTTTACAATGTTTAAAATAAGAGGTAAAGGATAATTATTTCTAATTGTCCATTTATTTAGATACTTATAGTCCTGTACTATTTGTTTCTTCCTATTTTTCTTCTCTATAAAGAATACTGATGTTGTTTGAGGTAACTTAGAGGATTTGATATACTTCTTTCTTAATTGCTCTTGAATGAACTTGTGTATCTTTTTTCTTCCTTCTCTTGACAATAGATATACCTTTCTCTTTCTCAGCACAAATTCTTTTTTTGTTTCTATAGTGTAATCCCATAGTTTTCTTGTGGGCATTCTTTTACTAGTCTTTTTGTCAAAGACATGAATCTACTTGTGGAACCTTTTTAATATCAGCTTTTTAACTTCTTTCTCTGATTTTGCTACTTTTTCTTTCTTATTCCAAATCTTCCATTCTTCTGCCACTTTCTTAACCTCTATTGTTCTTTTCTTTTTCTCTTTTCTGTTCCTTTTTCTATTTATATTTCTCTTGTTTTGGCCCTTATTGTTTCTTATATTCTTCTGAGCACCTCATTATTTTTACCTCTCCTAATCTCTAATCAATTTCAGGATTGTGGCTTGCTTGCCACAGCATTTCCAAGATTATACTCCACTTCTGTTCTCCAATTATATCTATCTCTGTTCTTTCTCTATATCCCTGATAGTATATATTTACCTTCACTATGTATGCAATAGGTCTCTTCTTGTTAAAAGAACTATCCATATTTCTCACATAAATTGGTCTTTCTATTTTCTTCAGCTTAAATCCCTACTTCCTTGCAAAATCTGAACTTATTACCAGCCTAGTTGTTCCACTGTTTAATAATACTTTTATTATTACTCCTTTCTGTATGTCAATTCATTCCAATCCAATTTTGACTGTTACTTCTCTTAATATGTTTCCATTATTCAAACTATAGTAGGATGTATTATCTACTACTCTAGAGAGCATTGTGAATCTGTTAGTATTGTTGAGATCTAATTAAAAACTATTAAATTTTCTTCACTATTTAATTTAAATCATTCCTTGTATTTTGTTTCTCTTTGGTTTTTTTATTATTCTCATTTCCCCTATATTCTAGTCTTATTCTCTTCCTAATTCTGTTTTCTGTTCCTTTGTTTCTACAATTTCTTGCTAAATGTCCAAATCCTCTGCAGTTGTAACAATTTCTATTTCTACAATTTCTATGGCATATGAATTACATAGTGCAAATCCTGCCTATTGATTCAGGTACATTATGACTGTATTTGTTTTCTCCATCTCTTTCATCAGAGTGGGCTCTGTTGGTACCTGATGCTGAGTTTTTCCTAAACCAAACTTAAGGCTGTTGCAATCATTGCTCTTATGCTCTTATGCTTTGTCTTTGAGTCCAAGCCTTATTATCTTGTCTCTCTTATTCTCTTCTCATCTCACCTACTTTTTCTCCAATTTCTATCCAAGTTAGTTGCCCTTTCATACCACTGCTTAATGAAGCTGGGCTGCTGTTCAGACTCCATAAATCTTTAGTGTATTGTCCTATTTATGCCATTTTTGAATTCTTCAACTAAAGGCCTTCCTTCATATTCACTTTCTCTCACTACTCTCCTGAAATTCTATACAAATTCTTTCATTGTTTTTCCTCTCTGTTCCAACCTTCTCAACTCTGCTGTTTTGACTGTTTCTTCTTCTTCTTTGAAATCTTTTCTTAAATCTGCTGAAAATTCTCCTACTGTTTTATATTCTAATACTCTTACTTTTAAATCTTCCAATAGATTCTCTTTCCACACATCTGCTGAGCTATCCTACACATACAACAATATCCACTGAATTTATTCTTTTATTGCAACTCTTCTTATTCTTATTCTTATGTATAATCTGCACACTGTTATAAATTTCAAAACCTTTTCTAGAGCTCTATCAAATACTTGTAGCTTTGACACTTTTGTACTTATCCCCTGTGCTTCTTCTTACTGTGCTGCCAACAGCACTTGAAGTTGTGTTTGCATTGCTGCAAGTGTTATGACTTAAGGCTTAAGAGTTAAAACCAAAAGTTAAACCTTAGATTAGATTAATTACAAGGGAACTTGATGGAGTTCTCAGTACAATATATCTATCTTATATACTACAATTGTTGGTTCTTGTTACTACTGTATCTAGCCTATTCTAAAAACTATATATAAATCTTAAGGCTAATATGTGCTAAGCATATTATATGATAACATTGTTCTAGAAGCTTTTACCATGTTCTATCATAACCATGTGACTGTGTGACTATGATGTCACACTAAAACCTAACCCTAAATAAAAGAGAAATGAAAATGCAAACAAAATGAAATGAAAATAAGAAAGAGAAAAATAAAATAAAGTCCAACATTCACAACTCTGATAGCAAGCTACTTTTGTTATTGCTGGATTATTTGTTTGTAGTTAATGCCATGTTGGCTCATGTTGGGTGATGGTGATGAGGGTGATGGTGGTATTAGTGGTAATAACATGTATAAGAGTAGTGGAAAGGAGCTAGTGTTGGCTTTACTCTTTGATTTGTATTTGGAACTTGAAATGATCCTTTGTAAGTGTTAGTAGGCCCTCTTTTTGTTCCATCTCACACTTTTTACTGACCATTTTTATTTACTACTCTAAGAAAAGTATAAACAATTTTGATCTAAAAAGGTTATTTGACTCTAGACAAGGTTTTAAGGACATTTGTTATTCTCTTATATGTACTGGTTACAAGGGAACCAATAGCATAGAGCTGTTAGATGAAAATGTATATATCATGTTTACAAAAGATGATACATCTGAAGTGTACCATTGGGCTTTGGTATAGTCAAATGGCTAAGCTTTACCTGCTTAGTTAGTATACTTCTTAAACTTAGGGTCTGGCTGTATCTTTTTGACTAAAAAGTGGTATTGCTTTTTGGTCAAGAATAATGAGAGAGTAAGTAAGAAAGAGCTCTGAGCTGAGCAGTTTCAGAAGGAGATCAAGTTCTAATGTTATGAACTTAAGACTTTAGAGCTAGTCAAAAGAAAGAACCTTATATAGGGTTTATACAAAAGAAATCAATAGAGAACTTTATATAGGATTGTCTATCTTATATATCTGAAACTGATATTTTATACTCTACTATATTAGCCTATTCTAAATGACCATATGTATAATATGTTATATGTCATTATTCTTCTAGACCCTTCTACTATCTTCTATTGTAGCATATGATCATGTGACAATTTGTAATACTGGGTCATATCATATGACATTACACTAAATTCTAATCCTAAGTTCCAAAATAGAAAATAAAAGGAAAAGGAATTGAAAATAAGAAAGTAATTGAAAATAAATAAATAGAGTCTACTATTTTCAATTCTGACAGTTGAGGTAAAAATTATTAGAACAACTGAACAAAGACTATGAGGATACAGCAGAGTTGTGTCTTCAGGAAAATCTAAGTATATATTGGAGAACAAGTTAATCAACCTTCAGAAAACCTAAGAGAATAGGATGAGATTTTCTAAAGATAGTTGCTATTCTAAATATTTTACAGTCTATTACAATCTAATAGAACAAATGCTGAGCTAACTATTAGAATAGTAGTATACAAATAGTTAGAAATGTGAATAGAATTGTCTAGAACATTATTTGAAAAAGTAGAAAGTACTTAATATTAATAAAAGGTAATTAGCAAGAATTTTAGATATTATTGGAAAAGACAGCATACAAATATAGAGTATAGTAGTATGGACTAAGAGGGTTAACAGATCTGGTAGTATCTTCTGGTAATAAGTAAGGATAAAGAAGTCTATAGAAAAGACTGTAGAGTTTGAAGTTCAGTATTGATGAAGAATTAGTTTTCCTTACAAAGATACTGTTAGTAAATACTTCTGAGATATGTTAGCACTTGGCTACTTCTTTTAAATAGTATTGGAGAGTATCTAAAGTTTTGTTAGTGAAAATGGAGTTTATAGAGTAATTACTCAGAGTAGACATTATATAGAAAGTGAGAAAGGAAGAGAGAAGTCAAGATATAAAGTAGATAATTTAGAATTATCAAACTTGCAATGTATTGAAATTCCAAAGAAAGAGATCTTATTCTGTTATTAGGGCAGCTAGACAAAATTTAGTGTTTTAGTAGAGTTTATAATTTTAGGAAAATCCTAAGCTATATTGTCCAAATAACTAAGTATATAACTTATCTTCAGAGAAATCCTAAGAGAACAGAATAGAGTTTCCTAGAGATAACAGCTACTCTAAGTACCTAAAAGTTTATTCTAATCAAGTAAAACATCAAATAAAACATTTGATAACTTAGCTATAAAATAATGATACCAGATAGTTAGAAACTTTGATAGAATTTTGCTAGATGGTATAAAATTATTGGTTGGTGATTAGAGAAGGCAAGTTAATAGTCATGAAAAAGTGAGTAGAGATCCATAATAGTGTTGTAAAGATCAAAAGGGTCTAATAGTATTGTAACAAGATAATAGTAGAAAACTTGAGAGATGAGAGGTCTAATAGTATTGTAGTAGAATAATAGTAAAGAATTTGAGGAACAAGAGATCTATTGTTAGATTTAAAAATAATAGACTTGGTTTATTTTCTTTTCTATCTATTTTTCTTATTTTGAACTCAGAGTTAGAATTATAGTATAATATCATACATATTACAGTTATAGTTACATAATTATATAACACTTGAAAAGATATAGAAGATTCTGAAATAATATTATAATAGCATGTTCACTACATATTAATCTTATAGGTAATATATAGTGTTACAAACTTCATTCAGCTTGTATCTTTACAACCAGTGGAGTAATTTTCACAAACTAAGTTATACTAGAAAGCTCCAAATAAGGGCTATCTACACATATGCAGGATATATAAAAGCAACAACAAACAACTGAGATATCAGGCCATCAGTAACTATAAAAGTTTTGTTAGCTAATATCTTATGAATGGCTAGACGGATTCACTTGATTAAACTTGCATTGAAAAGTGCTCATTAAACTGTTTCCAATGAGATATACCATATATCATAATAATATAATGACATAATTAGTTATCTTCTAAAATTAGCCTAACAGCTCTCATTAGGTACAAGTTTTGATCATGTGATGGAAATAGCTTGTACACAGACCATTACTATTTTGTATAAATCTTTATATCTGAGGATTAGATCTTAGATTTAACAACATTAATTATTCTTGTTGATACTACTTATCACCTATCATTATTATCTGTTGAAAGGAACAGAGTACACAGCAGCATGGTGCATTGTAGACAACTAGCAACTGCTTACCTGTAGTGTATACTTTTATAGAGAGCTGAAAGCAAGCAATGAAGAGAGACAAGTTATATTGTTAGAAATAAATATAATTACTTAAATTTTTCTATTGACTATTTGATTAGGATTATGTGCTTACTAAGCAGAGTGCTTTGCAACACTCCCCCTCACTTAAGGCTTCAGCTGCTAAGTGATAGAAGCACAAGCAGATAAGCTTAGAGTATTTTCAAACTAAGAGATAGGTGGAAACAACTGAATAGGACTTGGTCAAGGTTTTTAGTCAAAATATCAGCAGGGTTCTCTTTCCTATCAATGTGATATGGTTTAATTTGCTCATCCTCAATTAGATCTCTTATGTAGTGATAGCAAATATTAATGTATTTGGAATACTTTTTTTATATAGGGTTAGATCTCCAGAAAAGTGAGCCAAGATTATTGCTATAAATATGAGGAGTTGGAATATTAAAACCAACCTCATTGAGAAGGCTTTTTGCCCAGGCAAGCTGATGGCCACAATCAGAAAGAGCCATATATTCAGCCTTAGTTGAAGATAGAGCTACTGTTTTTTACTGGTGGTTCATCTAAGATGTTACTTCTCAAGCCATTAGAGTAAAGTAGCCAGTCATAGATTTATGTAATTCTGGATCTTATGCTCAATCTGAGTCAGAGTGAGCTATAATAGACTTATTGTTAAGCTTATTATAGATTATCTGATACTTGCAAGTATTGAGCAAATATCTACAGAGGTACAATCCTGCTCAATAATGCTTATTTGAAGAATTTTCCATTTGACAACAGCAAATCCTATATCAGGACATGAGCCAATTATCAGATACATTAGAAATTACTGGTATTTTTAACAAAAATTGGAATTACACTGTTTATTATTGGGTTTAAATATGTAGCCCAATGAGAGTGGAGTACTTGTTGGGTTAGTTGTTACATTGAATCATGTTAAGACTTTGTTCAAGTACTCAGACTGGTCTATAAAGATCTTTTGATCCTTGCAGTTATAATTTATATACATTCTAAGAAACTCTTTAGTTTCTTCAAGGTCATAGCATTCTAATTTCATTATAAATTTTTGCTTCAACTCTAAGAGGAGTGGAAAATCTTTTGAACCCATAAAGCAAATATTATTAACATAGACAATTGTTATAACAAGCTCTCTAGTCTTTTCATCAATAAAGTAATACACACCAGTATCAGATTTGCATTGCTTAAATCTTAAAGTTAACATTAACTTAGCCATAGTCTGCCACTAAGATGAGCTAGCTTGCTTAAGGCTATATAATACTTTGTGAAGTCACCAGACTTTCTTTTTTTTGCTAAGTAGCCTAAAATCTTCAGGCTGCTCTATATAGATTTCCTCATCTAGATTACCATAAAGATAGGCAGTTTTTATATCAACAATATAGATATCCCAATTTTTAAGAGTAGCAACAGCTAGGAATAAGCATGTTGTTTCATAGTGGACAATTGGAGAGAATAGTTTATCAAAGTTGATTTCCTTAACCTGAGAAAATCCTTTTGTATTAAGTTGGGATCTATAATGACCATCAGACTTAATATTAAATACTCAGCAATTCTTGATTACTTTTCTTCTCTTAGGGAGGTCTACAACTTCATAGATATTTCTATTCTTAAGTGATTTCAACTCTTTAAAACAAAACTCAAGCCACTTCTTTTGAATGTCAGCTAGTAATCTAGTGACATTTCTAAGGTTTTTGGAAATTAAACAAGACTCTATTGCATGTTATGCTAAGAGAAAGTGAATTTGCTTTACTTTCTCTTTTCTTGTAAGACATGCCAAGTAGCTAGTGATGGCTAGCTCAGCTGATTTACCTATAAGAGGTAGAGTGCCCATTCTACTTTTATAATTATTAGAGAAACATTTTATATTCTAATGGATTCTTCATAATTCCTGACAAGTATTTTCATGCCTATCATGAGCCATGTTGAGGTTAGAAAATCTCCTCCTTGGCTGCTATAAAGAGTTCTGCAGAATATTGATAGGATGTTCTCATTCTCCATAAATATTTCCTTCTCTGAGAGATATCTAAGTTTGATGCTTGAATCTTCTTAATTTAGAATCTTCTTATAGTGTCTGCAGACTAGGTTGCAAAGATCATTGAGGGCTAGGTGGTTGTATTTCAACATCAGAGTCAACATCATTTATCTCTTCAATCTCTACTATGGATTTTTTAGACTCTAGAGTAGGTAGGGGGAAATGGACTTATAAGAGAGAGAAAGTGAAGGTAAATGAGTAGAAGGATTATTTTGGATAGGAGAAATGTATGTGTGTGGAATAGGTACTAGAGCAGGTTCATCTTTTTTAGAAGAGTTAGATATTAATAACTCTGTCTCTGGACTTGTTTTATCTAATAACTCATCATATAATTTGTGCTCTTTTGCATGGGAGTTAGTGCATTTAGGAAAAAGTTTCTCATAAAAGATGGCATATATGGAGCAGAAAATAGTATTTCCTTGTGTATGGTGCATGAAGCAGTATTTATTGTCTTCATACCCAATAAATATCATCAATTTAGAGTATGGTGCAAGTTTGTTGGCATGAATTTTAGTAGGAAGGAACACATAGGCTCCACAGCCAAAGACATAGAAGTGCAATGTTTTGGGTTTGTTCCCCAAGAAGATCTCCTGAGGTGTTCTCTACTTGAGACATCTGATAAGTGTGTGATTGTATACATAAGCTACAGCTGCTATTGCAAACTTCCACTAGAAATCTGGTAGACATGCTTCAAGTTGTATTGATTGTGTCTTTTCAAGCAAAGTGTGGTTCAATTGTTTAGCACAACTATTTTGTTAGTCATAAATAACCTCTTGCTCTCTTAGAAAGGATTGTAATTCTGATGTTATATATTCTCCTCCATTATTAGTATACAATCTCTTTATAGAATGGAAAGTAGTGTTTGACCACATCCAGAAAATAGACTTAATTACATCTGCAGCCTTAGACTTTTT
>JAJOHK020002042.1:0-10637 GCA_022457215.2 Leucocoprinus gongylophorus
CATAATATTACACTAGGTAAAATGTCCAGTAGTTAACTAATACTATTGCTGTCTTGGAAACAAAATGCTCCCGGATTGAATTCTAGAAAAGTAAGAATATCCTTGAGGGACCTCCATTTAGGATTCCATGACTTCATATATTGTACACAGCCATGTAGGATATGTGCTCTTGTCTCAATAGGAAAGTTGCCACATGGGCATGTGAGGGGCTCGTTGGGGAAAAACCTTAGCCTATATTCACCAATGGGAGCATGGTTTGTAATCGCATGGTTTGTAATCAGTCTGGTAATGCATGCACATAATGAATTGAAGAAGCCGAAATGTTTCAGCCAAGCACCACCTTTAGAATAGATAGAACAAATAGGTTCATTATTGTCATTGTTTAGTTCTAGGAAATGTTTTCCCTTGTAATCAGATACTTGGAAATACATTTGCCACTTCTTGACTATAACATTGCATTCATCTTCTTTACTAACTTCCCATGAATTTTTGCTGGATAGGATGGATTTCATCTTGTGATGTTTTGATTCCTTATTAGCCAGTAAATGAGGAGGCTATTTGTTGTTACTAGAACAATCCCAGAATGAAATTAAGTTATTATTGTTTTTGTTAAAGAACTTCCTCAGATCGCTGGATATAGCAATAGTATGTGTAATTGATGAGAATGAATGGATGTGTTGAAGATATACTTGGCCACATAAATGGCATTGGTGATGACAACAATATTTGTAACACCTTGTATTTGAGATGGTCAACTAATGCTACATCTAATAGCAAAAAGTTCAGCTTTGGTTGATGAAACATTTATAGCATGATAAATGGGTTTGATAATGATTTCATATTGTCAGGCACAGTTCACACTAGGGTGGAAGTCTGCAGGATGGACCCAGAGATGAGCAGACTTGTGGAATGACCTTGGCTTCAGCTTATATGTTGCACCATCTGTCTGCCATATGGTCGCAACTTCAGATGATGGGGAGAAGTCCGAGATGGGAGTGAGTGCTGAATGGTATGTCGCCATTGAACACCAGAGATCGAGTTCAATAAGAGATTATCTTCATTGATTATCAGACTAGTGAATTACAATGTAACTACTAGTCTTATATACAAACTGATTGTTTAGGAGATGCTTGGGGTTTCAGTGGTAAAACCTCTATTGCCCCGAGTAGAGATTTCAGTGTTAAGACACTGACAGGAGTAATTCTGTTATGGAAGACCAAGTTGAATAGGAGTATCTCTGCCGTGGAAGACAGAATACCTGGATGGTTGCAGCACCGTTTTGAGACATGTTGCGAGAAGGGTGGCTGCTATGGAAGGCGGGCTTATATGGTTTGGAGGTGGTTTCACTGTGGGAATGTTATTCTGGACAGGTGGACTTGCATATGATAGTATTTCCCCCTTAGGACTGAGCCTTCAAAGTCCTATTGAGTTTATTCAAAGTCCTATTGGGTTTATCTGAAAATCCTGTGATGGTACCTAGGTCAACAATATATAAACAGAAAAGGAAGTCTTTTGCTCTTATTTCTGTATCATTATGTCTTCCCCTGCTCCCTTCAATATTTCACAAAACAATGCTGAGATCCTTGAAAAGCAGTGGCAAGAGATACAGTGGAGGCATGAGGAGGAGCAGCAGCTCCTAGCCCAACTGGAGGAAGTGGCAAAGTTATATCAGGCTGAGCGTGCAGCTCAGAAAGCTAGGAGGAAAGTGGAGGCCAAAGCCAAGAAAGAGGCTGAGAGGCAGAGAGTTGCGGAGGAGGAGGAGAGGAAGAAGAGGATGATAGAGTACCTCTAGCAGCTCTGAGACAAGGTCACCCTATTGAAGGGGGCTGAAGGATCCCAGGTTGTGGGGTCCAAGTGCAAGGAGATCACCGCCAGAGATAAGAAGGTGCAACGGCCCTCCAAGAAGGCTAGAAGGAAACAACTGGAGAAGTACCGCAGAGGTGTGGCAGTGAAAATGGAGGTGTTATGGGACATTGAACACTAACAATTTTTATTTTCTTTTATTCTTTCTAATTTTACTTTTCTTTTTCTTTATTTTATTTTCCTGGAAAGACGATGAAGAAGGCATGTGACAAGGAAGTCACATGACAGGTCACATGATGTGACGTCATAGGCCTAGAAGGTGGTAGAAGAATCTAGAAGATGATGTCAGGATACCTGGAGTACACATGGTAGCCTTGAGTAAGGAGTGAGGCGGACATGAGGATGAAGAATGGACTATAGGGCAGGTTTAGATAGTGGTAGCATGGACCAGGACACATTTGTATAAATAGGACACTAATTAAGCAGAGACTCCTTGTCGAGTTCTCTTGTGAATTCCCACATCATACTTCTTTTGAGGTTTACTCGTTAGTGAGATCATTTGTCCTTTGTGATAAGTGGTTGCTACAACAGGGGGGTTCTAACCTTTGCGAGAGGTGTGTGTGCACTAGGTAGGATTGCCTGGTGCACCTCTCAAGGTGAGTACTTAATAATTATACTTATTATTATTTTTTAATAATTTTCTTCTTCATAGCCGCTCTTCTGCCTGTGCTAGGTGCATCACACTCAAGTAGTGGTATGTACCCCACACCACTACCAACACTCCGGCCATGATCCCCACTTATGGCGGGGTTCTAAGTGCCATTGAAAAGGCACTCCGGGAACTTGTGGAGGAGTACTGAGGAGTTGGGAAGTCCCTCTGGGACTTGGTAGAGGGCCAGGAGAGGAATACAGCCCAATTGGAGAGAATTGGGGCCGCGATGGAGTGGAGATGGGGCTTAGAAGGAGAGAGTGGGAAAGAGGAGAATAGAGATGACGTGGAGGGGTCTGAGGATGGCCCCAGAGAAAGTCAGGAGGAGAGGACTCCATCATCCGCCTCCTGTTAGTATACTGGTTTTTCTTTTTTAATAGAATTTTTTATTCTTTGTGAATTAAATATGTAAGTAAGAAAAAAAACAAGAATTAGAATGAAAAGAAGTTTGAAGTTTTGAGAAGAAAACCCCAAAAAGTGTGTGGAAGCTGAGGGTTAATGAAAATAAATGGACAGAATATACTAGAAATTAATGAAGGAAAATCCCTGTCAGGAATGTGTAGAGGCAGGGGACAAATGCAGCAGCATGATCAAGACAATAGAAGGGGACCAGGCTTGACAGGATATGTGATGTGGAAATCGGATACCAAGTCAGCAGCATGAGAGAGTTCGGATGTGGGGATCCATTCAGATTCATCTCCAGTGTCTTCATACCCTAGCCAGATCACCTTGTACAGGAGTTTGCATGCCCATCAGCAATCAATTTTAGAATCCACTATCCAAGAAATTTCATATTCGGGTTTCCTGTCAATTATGACTGGAGCAGGGGCCAGCTATATTCTCTTGGAGAAAGTGTTGGATATAGTGGGTTCAAGTATGGACACATGGAAGACTAGATGAACAGAGTGCATGGACTCTGGAAGACGGAGAGTGAACAATAGAGTATTAGGCTGGGCAATGATTTTGTAAGGTCCAAGATATTTTTTGGAGAGTTTCTTTGAAGGCTGAGTGGTTTGGAAGAACTGAGCCTTGATAAAGACTTTGTCACCTACTTTGAAATCAGGAGCGGGAGAATGTCGCACATCAGTGGATTTCTGATAATGCTGTTGGGCTGCGGAGATTTCAGTCTTGAGAGTACTCTGTAATTCATCAAGATCTACAGTGAAGTCACAGGCTCTGGAGGAAGCAATATTGCATTCAGGGTGAACAGTGATGTTTGAATGATATCCCTTATTAATGGAAAAACACTGGTAGTAGCACTTAGAGCATTATTGTAGGCAAACTCCATGAGAGGTAGGAGTTTGGACCAGTTGTCTTGCTGGTAGTTACAATATACACGGAGGTACTGCTCAAGTGTCTGATTTGTGCGTTTGGTTTGTCCATCACCTTTGGGGTGGTAACCTGAAGTGAAGTGAAGACGCATGTCGAGAGCAGTGCCTAAAGATCGAAAGAAGTTTGACACAAACTCTAAGCCTCTGTCAGAGGTGACATGGGAAGAAATGCTGTGTTTGGAGAACATATGAAGAATAAACAGACGTGCTAAGTCCATGGACATGATGGTGCCATGAGCAGGAATAAAGATCACCTGCTTGGTGAGCCAGTTGACTATGACCAAGATGGTGTCAAATTTAGAGGATGACGGAAGTTTCTCAATAAAGTCCATAGAAATGGAATTCCATAGTCATTCAGGGATGGGGAGTTGTTTGAGAGATCCATAGGGCTTGTGATATTGTGGCTTGGATCACATACAAGTGACACAGGACTTGTAGAATTGTTGTACATCAGCATGGAGGCTGGGCCAGAAGTATCTATGGCAGACTAATTCCAGTATTTTGTTTTGACCAAAATGTCTGGCAAGGATGTGATCATGATTGTACTGGAGAATGTGTGTGCGGAGGTTACCAGCAGATGGTATATAAATTCTGTTGTCAAGGAAGAGTAGACCGTTTGGGTCCATAGACCACCAGCCATCTGCAGAGATGTGTTTTGTAGCAATTGTGTCACTATGGAGAGCTAATAGGATGTCTTGATGTAGGATGTCCAGATCCACAACTGTAGCTATGTGGAGAGAAGGGAAAAGAAGGACTGTAGCTTATATGGAGGCTACAAGTTGTTCTTGAGTGAAGATGGGCTTGAAGTTGTGAGGGTTGACTGTGGCATAGCCAGTATTCCCCCCTTTAGGATAGATATCCCATCATCTAGTGAGAGCATCCAGTTTTGTGCTGAGACGACCAGGGTGGAACCTGATGACAAGATTGAACTGGGAAAGGTACTTAGACCACTACGCTTGCCTCCAGGTCAATATCTTGGTAGTAGAAAAATACTCAAGGTTCTTATGATCTGTAACAACATCGATGGGATAGGCTGGACCTTCCAAATAGTGCTGCCAAATCTTGAAAGCTTTAAAGATGGCAAGCAATTTCTTATCATGTGTGTTGTAGTTCAACTCCACCGCAGTGAAAGTGTGGGAGTGAAAGGCAACTAGGTGAACTTTATTATCTTTGTTAACAATGGAGAGGATTGCAGTGAGAGTATAGTCTGAGGCATCAGTTTCCACAATGAGTTGAGTATCGGGAATTCAATGAGTAAGGATAGGAATAGAAGTAAATGCTTTCTTGAGAGAGTTGAAAGCATCTACACAGGAGGAGTCAAACTTCCAAGGAATGTCCTTCTAGGTGAGGTGTGTTAATGGAATGACAATGTCTAAGTAGTTGAAGATGAACCAGTGGTAAAAGTTTGTGAAATCTAAGAAGGATTGAATGTCCTTGACTTTCTTGGGTTCTGGCCAGTCTTGAATAATCTTTATTTTGTCGTTGGACATGGTGAGACCAGAAGGAGAAAGGATGTATCCCAGATACTCTACTGACTCGGAGTGAAATTTACATTTGTCTGCTTTGGCATAAAGACCAGCCTTGTAGAGACACTTGAGTACTTCTTTCACATGCCGGTGATGCTCGGACATGTTATTCGAGTAGATGAGTATATCATCCAGATAGATCACAACACAGACATCCAAAAGGTCGGAGAAAATGTTGTTCATGAATTGCTGGAAGGCCAGTGGGAGTATTGGTAAGACTAAAGGGTATTACAGACCATTCAAATGATCCATAACATGTTGTAAAGGTAGTCTTCCATTCATCACTGTTGGCGATGCGAACCAAATGGTAAGCATGGCAAAGATTTATCTTTGAGTAGACCCGAGCTTTGCGAGGTGAATCTAGTAGATTGGAGATGAGCAGGAGTGGATATCAATCTTTTTTGGAGATATAGTTGAGACTGCGGAAGTCGATACAAAGGTGTAGTGAACTGTCTTTCTTCTTAACGAATAAGACTGGTGCACTGTGCGGAGATAAGGTTGGTTGGATAAAACCCGTGTTGAGATTTTCCTCAATACATTCCTTCAGAGCCTCTTGTTCAGATGCTGAAAGAAAGTATATAGGGCTAATCAGAGGTTGAGCACCCTCTTCCAGATTGATTTTGAGGTCATAAGGATGATGAGGAGTGAGAACTTCAGCTTTAGTTTTGTTGAAAACATTGGCAAATTTGTGATACTCGGAAGGGACATTGGAGAGATCAGGAGTTTCTGCAAGTTTTGTGGAGTTGGCCTGAATGTCCAAAGAACAAAGACAGAGTTCAAAATTGTGGGAGCCCAGAAGTTTTGATGCATGCAAGAATGCTGCAGTACTAATCATAGTAATGTTAGATCACCCGGAGTTAGACATGGAGGTCTCAGATGCAGGTATGGAACCCACGGAGTCTGATGATTGCAGAGAGGTGTCCAAAAAGGACGGAGATGCCAATAGTGTATTGGCTGCAACACGAGAAGGAGTGAGATTTTCCTGCAAAGATAGATGAAAGTTTACTGACCCATTTACCCAGTCAATCAGTGGATTGTGTCGGGTGAGCCAGTTGTATCCAAGGACCAAAGAGTAGGAAGAATCAAGCGGAGTGACATAGAAGTCCAGATTCATACAATCACCAGTGGAAAATATTATAGGCAAGTTGGCAATTTCAGAGATGGTGCTGTTTGATGAACCATCAAACAAGTGGAGAGCAACCAGAGGAGTTGCGGATGTCTTCAGGTGGTGAGTATTCACAAATTTAGAGTCTACAAAGCAGTGAGTAGACCCAGAGTTGACGAGAGCTCAGAATGGAATTTTATTAAGATGATTCTGACCAAGAATCAAGAGAGAAATAAGAGAAACAAAGAGTGAATGAGAATTGGAAAGAGCAGATGCATTGAGTTGAATTGGACTCATTGCTGCACAGAGAAGTTCAATACAGCCCTCAGTCTGTGCGGAGTCCTGGGAGTCACTTTCTATTTTTCCAAGGGTTTCTCAGAGACAGCTGCTGGAGTATCAGCAGTTGCTGAAGCACCACAGCCTTTGGGAGAGACTGTGGTCTGCTTCTTGGGACAGGAGTCCAGCTTGTAGTCTCTTGCACCACAATAGAGGCACAGATTGTTTTCGAGATGCTTCTTGCACTTGTTGCTGGTTAACTTGCCATTGCTGGCCAGCTTGGAAGAGAGATCCACCTGCGGAGTATTGGGTTGCTTCTTGGGAGTGGGGGACAGAGATGACTTAAAGGGAAAGTTCTTGGCAGATGAGGCCACTGGAGATGGATTTGCCTTGCTCTGGGAGGCTGTGACAGAACCGGAGGTGGAAGCTTTTACTTACTTCCAAGAGTGAGACTCGAGGGCCTCTTTCTTCACCTGCCTTGCATGGTGGCATTTGCGGTCTCTTTCCCAGTAGCAGTGATTGATAGTCATTGCTAAGGCATATATATCCTAGAACAAGGTGGGTTTTCCTTGTTCCCAGGTAGAGATAGGATTCTGGATCCGATTGAGGAGCCTCTGGTAATAGTGATGGCATAGAATACTATTCCCCCAACCTAATTGGGAGGCATAGCACATGAAGTCCACATTGTAAGTGGAAATTTTATCGCCAGGCTTCATGCGGAGATTATCCAGCATGTTGGCCACTTCACCAACGGAGTCCAAGAGATCAAAATGTCGATATAATTCATTCACAAATAGGTTCCAGTTGGAGAGCCAGTCTTGAAGGATGCCCTGGTCTTCTTGGTTGAGGCATACCTCAAACCAGTCCTGGGCTACTCCAGTAAGGTAGGTCATTGTGAAGTTGATTTTCGCAATGTCCATGTCGAATTGTACCGGATTAGCACGGAAATATAGATGGTATTAGAACAAGAAATTATTGAGCTTGTCAGGCTCAGTGCCACTGAAAGTGTCAGGGATGTGAGCTTTAGTTCTCCTTAAATTAGTATTAGGTTCAGGAGTCTGATTAGAGTTGAGGGTGTTAGCAAGTCAGCCGAGTACCTCGGCCAGTTGTTTATTAGTATTATCGCTCCGACGGAGTTTTGACTGTGAGCAAGTAGAAGAAGTAGGTCTATTAGCTGTTAAGTTAGTAATAGGATTAGTAGTGGAAGCATTCTTCCAATTAGGATCATTGTCCGCAGGTACGATACTTGGGCCAGGGACAAGTGAAACTGTCCAGGCGGATTGGATTGTACTGGAGGGAGACCTCAGAGATGAACAGCCTCTTTGATGGATTTGTCTTGAGTGTCATAGTGCATTTGGCAGATAAGCCATCTAGTCACTGAAACGTGAGATTGTGTTGAAGAGTATTCCAAGTGGTGGGACTGGAGTTGAAGAATTATGGCGAGAGGAAGCTATTTGGACTTTGAAGTGCGAAGTGAAATGGATTGCAGACAGAATTGCAACAGAGGGTTTAGCAAACAGAACTGCTCAGAAGCGACAGCAGACTTGGGAGTCTGATAATACTGGGGGAGAAGTCCGAGATGGGAGTGAGTGCTGAATGGTGTGTCGCCATTGAACACCAGAGATCGAGTTCAATAAGAGGTTATCTTCGTCGATTATCAGACTAGCGAATTACAATGTAACTACTAGTCTTATATACAAACTGATTGTTTAGGAGATGCTTGGGGTTTCAGTGGTAAAACCCCTATTGCCCCAAGTGGAGGTCTCAGTATCAAGATACTGACAGGAGTAACTCCATCATGGAAGACTAAGTTGAATAGGAGTATCTCTGCCATGGAAGACGGAATACCTGGATGGTTGCAGCACCGCCATGAGACATGTTGCGAGAAGGGTAGCTGCCGTGGAAGGTGAGCTTGTATGGTTTGGAGGTGGTTTTACCATGGGGACATTATTCTGGATAGGTGGACTTGTATATAACATATATCTCCTTTATATGTGTAAGACTGAAGTAGCAATATTGTTATTGATGCTTGCATCAGATATGATAAGAATGGTGTCTTGGTTCATAGAGGAATCCTTGTAGATGTTCTCGAGTTTGTTTTGGTAAATGTCTATAGTTAATTGTTACTTGATATCTCCTATTTGGTTTGAATAGATAAAGTTGGTAGCAATGGAATAAATTTGAAGTTTACTGCTTATCACTTTCTTAATTAGCTTTTCTAATGTATTAAGGAGAACTATAGGACAAAAAGTTTTAGGGATATCATATAATAATTTATTAGGCTTTGGAATAATAATTGATAATAACTTCTTGAAATGAGATGGCCAATAACCAAGGTTGATGCATGAGTTCACTATATTAATAATGTTAGTAATGGACCTAGTGTTATGAACTTGAAATCCTTAGAGTTGAATAAAAGAACAAAACTCTTGTATTAGAGTAAAATACAAGAGAACTTGATAAAGAGCTCTGTACAAAGTAGACTATCTTATATACCTATTCAGATGGTCTGTGCTGACTGCTGTACATCCTACCCTAAATGACCATTTGTTAAGTATGAGGTCAGCATGTGGTATTCATGCTATGTGATATTACTTCTTTTAAAACCTTCTATCCCTTTCTATCATGACACATGACCATTCCATCAGATGTAACTGATATAACAGTATGACCAATTGTCACTCTAACCCTAACCCTAGAGTTCTAAAAATAGAAAATGGAAGATAAATCAAAGAAAATGAAGAATAAAAGAGAAAATAAAATAAAATTAGAGTCTATTGTTTTTAGTTCTGACATCTAGCATTATCTACAATCTGGACCTAGAGTAGATGAACTGTCACATTTATTGATGATATTAATGAATTCTACTTTTGAGAATAAAGGCTATTCTACTTGTTAATACACAGAGATTTCTTTTAGTTGTTGAAAGTTAATCAGTCTATCTTGAGTAAAGTTGTAGGATTAATGAAGTGCTTGCTACAAATTGTCTAGCTCATTGCATAAAAGTATTATGACTTAAAAACCTTAGAGTAGGTTAATAAGAAGAATCTTGTATAAGAGTTACATAAGAGAACTTAATAGAATTTTAGATATAAAGCTGTTTATCTTATATACACTAAATTACTGGTCTATGCTATACTTTCATTAGCCTATCCTAAAGGGCCATATATTTTCCTTAAAGTCAACATATGTAATATATATTGTATGATATTTGTTATAATCATAAAACCTTAGAGTGGGTCAAGTAAAAAAACCTTGTATTAGAGTTGAATACAAGAGAACTCAATAGAGGACTCTGTACAGGATTGTCTACCTTATATACTCAAACTCTATGGTCTGTGCTAACTACTTCTAGCCTACTCTAAACAACCATGTGTTTGCCTTAAGGTCAATATATATTAAATATGCTGTAAAATATTATTCCTCTAGAACCTTTCACACTCTTCTATGTGATATATGACAGTGTGACAGGATGACAGTGATGTCACATTAACCCTAACCCTAAGTCCCCAAAAATAAAAGTAAAAAGGAAATAACAAATGAGAAAAGAAAAGAAAAAATAAAATAGTTAGAGTCTACTGTCTTTAACTCTGACAATATTATTTTGTTCCAGAACTTTCTACAATGTTGCATGTGACAATAACCTATAATGTTATATTAACACCTAACCCTAAGTTCAAAATAGAAAATAGGATAAAATGAAAAAAGAAAAAAAGAAAAAGAATATAAAATAAAGTCTACTGTTTTTGATTCTAACAGAAAGTCTGTTAAATTTGATGGTTTTTGTGGCTAGTAATTTATGTTTCTTGACCCAGTTCATGAGATTCTATGATCTCTTGTTAGTTGATGTGATTTCTTGAATTTTATTATTATTATGAACTTAAGAT
>JAJOHK020002043.1:0-10630 GCA_022457215.2 Leucocoprinus gongylophorus
AAGAGGTTTAAATTGAAAAAGATTGAAAGACCTATTTATGTAAGAAATGTAGATGGAATGTTTAATAAGGAGGAACTGATAGAACATACTGTAGAGGTAAACATTTATTATCAAGGACATAGAGAGAGAATGGAGATAGATATGATTGAAGGTCAGAAGTGGAATATAATCTTGCAGAATACTATAGCTTGCCTGTTACAATTCTGAGATCAATTATAAAACTGAGAAGGTAAAAATGACAAGATGTTCAGACAAATGCAGAAAGCAGTGAAGACTAAAACAAGAAAAATCAGAGTGGCAAAAATAGAAGGAAGAAGAAGTAAAAAAGTATAAGGGGAGAAAAAAGAGGAAAAGAAACAGAAGAAGAAAAAGCAGAAAATAGAGAAGATGATGGAAATAAATAAAGTGGCAGAAGAGTAGAAAATTTGGGATGATGAGGAAGAAGCAGTAAGATTGGAGGAAGAAACAAAAAAGTTGGTACCAGAGCAATTCCACAAGTGGATCAAGGTCTTTGGGAAGAAATAGGAAAAATTTATCTCTTGTTCAGAAAAGAGAGAGAGAAAGTAAGAGAGTTTATTCAAGAATAGATGGAAAAAGAATATATTCAAATATCAAAATCACCATAGACTACACTGGTATCCTTTGTAGGAAAGAAGAATGGGAAGAAGAAAATAGTATAAGACTATTAGTGTTATATCAGAAAATACTTTTCCATGAAAATAAGTAATCTCATAAGATTTTTAAGCATACAAGACCTCATTGAAGGCATTAGTGAGAAGTTCTTATGCTTCTAGATGATATTTCAGGCTTTCTTAAGCAAATACTAACTAGAGAGATAATATAGTAGCCAGACTTCAGACTTGAAGCCTATTAGAACAGACTTAGCAGAGTATTGTGAAATATCTAGCTATCTACGGCTCCAAATTGTATGTGTACACAGGCCACTTAGTAATAACAGAAACATGACATAATATTGTTCTCTAGAAAACTATAAAGAAAACAATGTTATCTAATTGCTAAAGAAAGAGGAGCACTGGAACTATACTAGAAAGTGATGTCATCTACTCAAGAAAGACTAGCTACAAGGAACAGGCACTTGAGAGTACAATCAACATAGCCACAAATATTTGAATAGTAGAATAATACAGGAATATAACTAATTGGATGCCAGAAGAGTCAGGAATGTATTCTCAAGTAGAAGCAACTGCTAGAAATGCTGGAAAAGGAAAATATTAGCACTCATGAGTAGAAAAAGCTATTTTTGGGTTTTAAATGGAGAGATAACTATGTACTTAAAATGTATTACCTTTTGTGGACATGTTTCCTACAAAACTTCTATTATCAGCTCTGTGTTACAAGTCCACTTATAAGACTTCAGAGAGCTTTATTATTGTTTTGGTTTCCATTCTCTAGTTTTATTTTTTGTATTTTTAGACTAATACATAAGCTATGAGTAGGGGAGAGTAAGAAAGAAGAAAACTCATCTAAAATTAATAACAGATACTAACAATATTCACTTGATAAAGAAAAGTTTAACTACTCTTGAGTGGAAGTTTTCAGATAGAGGTTTTCAAGAGTTCTAGCAGTCTATAAAAGGCTGGTGAGATGAGTATTACAGTGTTGTTGGAGGCTCTTAAGGAGCTTTGCAATATATTTACTAGATTTTCTAAAGAAACTTGTTACACAGTGTAAGATTTACTGTTTAGGAGTGTGCTAGCAAGAGAATGTGTTTACAAGCAGATGTTCTTCATTCATCCTTTTTTAAAGTCACTCTAATAATACCTTTCTGTATTTACAAGTACTCTTATAGAGTTTTTATATGTTCTTTTCTGCTATTATATTCTTGTTTTTATCTCTTATATATGTTTCTGATACTGATATTGTCCTCTCTGAATTCTTTAGTATACAGTTAAAGGCTAGTGCTGCATAGTTCTTGTTGCACTCTAGCATAATCTCTTTTCTGCTTGATTTCTGTCTTCAGTATCTTAATGAGTGGACAGTGAAGAACAATTATCCACTGCCACTTATTTTAGACATTATTGAGAATATTGGAACCAAAAAGGTATTTACAAAGTTGGATTTAAGATGGTGATATAATAATGTGAGAATTAAGAAAGGAGATAAGTAGAAAGCAGTCTTTACAACACCAGAAGGGTCATTTGAACCTACAGTTATGTTTTTTGGTTTAACAAATTCTCCAGCAATGTTCCAGGCCATAATGAATAATTTATTGAGAGACCTGATCAATACTAGGAAAGTAGAGAGTTTTATTGATGATGTGATAGTAAGAACAGAAAGTGAGGAAAGGCATGATGAACTAGTAGAAGAAATACTAAGGAGGATAGAAGAAAATGTTTTGTATGTAAAACCAGAGAAGTGTAAATAGAAGGTTAGAGAGGTAGACTTCTTAGGAGTGGTAATAGGGCTAGATGAAATAAAGATGGAGAAAGAAAAAGTGGAGACAGTATTGGATTAGCCAGTACCTAAGTCAGTCAAGAATATACAAAGATTCTTGGAACTGGAAAATTATTATAAGAGATTTGTGAAGGATTTTGCAAAGATAGCAAGGCCATTACATGATTTGACAAAGAAAGAACAAAAGTGGGAGTGGGAAATAAGGGAAGAAAAGTCATTTGAGGTGTTGAAGAAAAGATTTACTACAAAACCAATTCTGGTGGCTCTGAATCTAGATAAGAAGATGAGAATAGAGATAGATGCATCAGATTATGTGACAGGAGGAGTATTGTTAATGGAGTGTGTAGATGGAAGATAGAGACTAGTGGCTTATCTTTCCAAATCATTAAATGAAATGAACAAAATTACAAAATCCACAATAAAGAAATATTAGTAGTAATTAGGGAATTGGAGGTGTGGAGGTATTTTTTAGAAGACACTAAGTTCAATTTTGAGGTCTGGACAAACCATAAAAATTTAGAATATTTCATGAAAGTACAGAAGTTGAATTAGAGATAGGCTAGATAGGCCTTATACTTGTCTAGATTTAATTTCAATTTGAAGTATATACCAGGAGTTAGAGTGAGAAAAGCAAATAGATTGAGTAAGAGACAAGATTTGGAAGTGGGAATAGAAAATAATAATGAGAATCAAAAACTGATAAAGGAGAAATGGATTAGAGAAATGATAGAAGTAGTGGTTGAGAGACCAGATATGATGTTGGTAGAAAAAATAAAAAGAGCAAGAGAGAAAGATGAAAAGATGGTAAGTATCACAAACTTCATTTAGCTTGTATCTCAACAACCAGTGAACTGACTTTTACAAACTAAGTTGCTCTAGAAAGCCCCAGATAAGAGCTATCTGCATATATGTGAGATGTATAAAATCAATAATAAACAACCAAGATGTCAGGCCATCAGTAACTGCAAAAGCTTTGTTAGCTTATATCTTATGAATGTTGTGGCAACCACTAAACACAAAGTCCAATGATAACACAAGCAGTAAAGCTCTCAGTTAAGCAATCAAGTGAAGAAAAGCATAAGAGAACTTGACAAGGAACCTCTACTAAATTAGAGTCCTATTTATACTGTTACATGTTGGTCTGTGCTACTACCTCATGTCCACCTCATATCTTACTCAAGGCTACCATGTGTATACCATGTGCCCTGACATTATCTTCCAGATCCTTCTACCATGTTCTAGGCCTATGACGTCACATCATGTGACCTGTCATGTGACTGCAATGTCATATGCCTCTGCCTCTTCATCATCAATAAAAAGAAAAAGAAATTCAAAAGAAAAGAAATATAAAATCAAGAAAAATAGATAAAAGAAAAAGAAAAATGTTAGTGTCCAAAGCATTCTATAACAATGAATAGCTGGACTGATTCACACAATTGAACTTGCATTGGAAAACACTCATCAAATGGTTTCTAATAATATATGATCTATTATATAAAGATCAGTATTTATAAAGATACAAGTATATTAATATAGTAACATAATGTTATTTGCTAAAATTAGCCTAACATCTGTTATGACAGATGACAGCCTTACCAGGTATGAGTTTTGATTATGTAATGGAAACAGCTTGTACACAGACTATTACTATTTTGTATAAATAATTCTAGATCTGAGGATTAGATCTTAGGCTTATTAAGTTATTTAAGCTTAAGTATCACAATCAGTGAGTAGCTCATTTTATGATAGTAAGAGTAGTAGAAGAAATGAAGAAAGTGGGGGTGAGAGTGTTGAGAGACAATAAGTGAGAAACTGAAGGAGACTTAGTGTTAAAAGAAGGGAAAGTGTATATATCAAAGGATGAGAAGTTGAGGTTAGAAGTTATTCAGTTATACTATGATATACTAGTAGCTAGATATAGAGGTAAATAAAAGACAACAGAGTTAGTGACAAAGAATTACTAATGGCCAGAAGTAATAAGGGATGTTGGAAAATATGTTGATGGATGTAACTTATGTCAGAGAATAAAGAACAGAATAGAGGCACTAGTAGAGAATTTAATAACAAATAAAGTACTAGAGAAGTTATAGACACATTTAATAGTAGACTTTATCACAAAGTTACCATTGGTGATAGGGAAGGATGTGATTCTAGTTATATGTGATAAATTGTCAAAAATGACATATTTTATAGCAATTATAGAAGAAACATTGGCAGAAAGTTTGGCAAGATTGTTTAGGAATAATATATAGAAGTTGTATAGGTTGCCAGGAAATATAATATTGGACAGAGGAACACAGTTTGTAGTAAAGTTAACAAAAGAATTAAACAAGATGTTAGAGATAAAGATGAGACTGTTGATGGTATTCTACCTATAGATGGATAGACAAATGAAATGAATGAACCAATAATGTTAATAGATTACAATAGTCAATATATGAGTGATAGATAGAATAAACTCATCTTAGTTAGGCCTAAAGTCTAATACAAGAATTTAAACTTCAGCATACAAGAAGAGGAAAATTTACTAAAGGAAAAACTTTCTGCTTATATTCATCTGTTAATCATATCTAGCCACATATACTAATTTGCATTAGTAGGTCCAAGTTTGTGTTTACTCAAAGACTGAGGTAAACCTTATATAAGATTTCTCTTTTAATTTATCTCTGAGTCTTAAGTTATAACAATTTGTATACTATTAATCTAATGATTAGCTTAGTATTGTTCTACTATATTACAATGAATAGTAGAGTATTTAGAATATTAACCATTTTTGGGAAACCTTATTTTATTCTTTTAGATTTTCCTAAAGATAAGTAGTATTTAGTTATTAGTTGCTACAATATAATCTTAGGTTTTTCTAAAGATTGCAAACTCTATGTAATCTCATAGACTTGCTTAGTTATCCTAACATACACTATAAGAACAACATATATTATTATGAGTCATTTGACATTCTTGTTCTACTACCTTCTATATCATGTGATATAGATATATTACATGCTATAATTATATATTTCTTTATCATTAAAATAAAATTAAAATAAGATAAAAATAAACTATAAGGGTTCAGAGTATATTATAATACACTGTATATTCCAATACTCTTCTTATTTATCATATTGATGTTTATATTCTTCTTTATATGCCATATAATATTCTGGGCCACACTCTAGAGAACTTAAAATATATCTTATCAGAGCTCCATTCAGTTCTCTTATTTACACCAGATAAAAAGAGATATTAGAGAGAGCATTTTTTCTGAATCTATAGCAAATAGCTGATATTATATGATATACTATTCTTTGTTCATATATATTAGACTGATAAAAAATTTTGAGACTATTACCCAAAGATTATCAGGTTTTTCAATATCTATTTTTATTCACTGACATTTTTTTTCCTCTCTAATTATCTGAAGAAAAACAAGTTCTGGAAAATAGTACTATTCCTAACACAATTTAAATAGGTGTTCCTAAGTATATTAAAAAAATCTGGGATTTTCTTATCTACTATGAGTGCTGTGAACTTAATAATTCAAGTGATCAATCCAAAGCCCACAATATGATGATTTGATATAAATTCTATGTTAGAAAGAGCAAAAATATAATTCCTAATATCTTATGATACTTGGAAATTATTTATTACTCAATATCTAGAAACTCAACTTTAAAATAGTAGATAATGTTAAAGTAGCTACTGGATTATAAATGAAATTAATATACTATTAAAAAGCTTGATCTCATAGATTTTATATCAATCATATATAGAGAGATACTGAATTTTGTATCTAGGCAACTATATTATGGATAGATTTTTTTGCATTTATTAAATAAGACAACCATAGACTTACCAGAGTGGTTTTCCATCTTGTTTTCCATCTTGTTCAAAGATGTGATAAGAATATGATACCAGACTATACAAAAAGACAAGTATTTATATAGTTTTTATATAATATTAACTTCAGAATAATTCTCTCTATTATTACAACTTAAAACTTAGAGTTAAGTCAGGTGAAGAATCTTATATTGAATTAACACAAGAGAACTCAATGAAGTTCCAAGTACAATGTATCTATCTTTATATATGCTAAGCTAGTGGTTTATACTACACGAATTCTAACCTATTCTAAAGGCTATGTATATTACATACCACTGACATATAATATAATATCATTATTCTAGGACCTTTTATGTTTTTCTATGTAATATATGATTGTGATTGAATTGTGATAGCCATTACACCTTGTCATGGAGATGTGTGACAATTGTGATATCACACTATAATCCCAACCATCAGTTCAAAATAAATAAAAATAAAAATGAGAAAAAGTAAAAATAAAAACAAAGTCCACTATCTTCAATTTTGACACTTTATAGAGAAGTTGATATGTACTGTCTTATTAGTTAATACATTCTGTTAGAATAAGATAATAACCATACTCGAAATCAAACCTAGAACTAACTATATTTGCATTAGCAGCTCTAATCACTAAGTTTATATAGTCTAGATATTAAAGAAGCTAGAAGATACCAACCAAGAATAGAGATAATACCCACTAATCATAAGAACACTATAGTATATATAAGTATGAAAATATTGCTCCTAGCCTATTAGGTAACTTGACCAGTTCTTTATCAGAAGTTAGTACCAGAATAATTTCACAAGTAAATCAAGGTCTTTAAAAAGAAAGCAAGTAAAAGAATGCTAATTAAAAAGGTATGAGACTATATAATAGGTCTGAAGAAAGAGTTTATACCAAGGAAGAGGAAAATCTATTTCTTGTCTAAAAAAGAATGTGTGAGTATGAGTGAGTTTATTTAGGAACAGACAAGAAAGTAATATATTTAGCTATCTAAGTTATCATAAATAGTACATGTATTTTTTGTAGGAAAAAAAGATGGAAAGAAGATTTGGAGGCATATACAGATACTTGTTGGAAAAAATTGACTAGTCACATGGTTGCAATAAGGTAAAAATATAATATGTATTTATAGAAATAAAAGTGATACACTTTCATCATATCTAGTCAATCATTAGATACAGCTCTAATACCAGACTGTAGCTTGCAACCATTCTTAGACAAGTATGTAAAGAATATGATTGAGAAGACATCTTCTTAGTGTGAGTAGTTGTATATCCATTCTTTTCAACATCAAAGAATAACTGGTGGAGAAGAAAAATAGGGTATATGCTAGCTCAAAATTACATGATATGTAGTGTCTGTCTAATCATTGACAGAATATTTGACAAAGCCTTTAGTAATCATTCTGTTTGGCATATTACAGTGAAAGATCTCTTGGTCCAAGTAAGTGTCTTGTATTAGTTATTCAAGAGCTTTATTATCTAGTTCAGAGTGTAGAGTATTGTAAAGCATTCTGCTTAGTAATCATATGACCCATAATCAGTAGTCCTAATTAGGTAGTTGACATAAAATTTTCATATAGATTGAACTTCTACCAATACTAGTCTAATCATATTCTATTATTACTTACTCTTTCTTAGCTTTCTATTAAAGTATATACCACAAGTAAGTGGTTGCTAGTTGTCCACACTGCACCATACTGTTGTGCATTTTGTTTCTTCCAATAGGTTATGGACTCTGATTGCCTTGATCTTTAGTTAGCACTTTTTTAGGCTGATTTCTATTGATGAGAAGGACTTAACCAACTCTATTAGTAAGCTGATATCTTGTTACTTCTAGGCCTATTATAGATTGAGCTGATTCTGAATCACTCCATACCTATAGGATCCCCTTGTATATTACATATGCTAATGGCTTATCACTGGTTGGATTGAACATTTGTGCTCTAGCTAGCTGTATTTGCTTCCTAATTCACACTGATTATCTTTATTGACAGCAATGGCTAATTTTGTTGCTACTCTTCCTAAGTTTATTGCTTCTACTAACTACACCTTCTAAGAAATCTATATTAAATTAACTCTTGCTCTTATCATTTACCTTAGGGCTGTCTTTACTGCTAAAGATATGCTGAATGCTTTAGTACTTCCTTAGATTACTAATGTGGATGAGGTAACTAGAAGGAAATTTCTAGGCTCTTAAGCTCTGGCTTCTCTTAATTCTACTTTGCTAGATAACTTGTCAATATATGACCAGCCTAATGCTGAGGCTCTTTGGGCTTATTTATGGACTCTTATAGGAATACCTGGTCTAATGTCAGTCTTTGCTAGCTGCCAGAGAACAGTTATGTTTCAAATTCCCAGTAATCATGACTTTACTCCTCAAATTGCTAAGCTTTATATATGACTCCATAAGAATAACTGAAATATCCCTCTTTTCTTACAGATTAATGATTTACTAAACTCCTTGACTTAGTCTATTCAATCTGTGCAAGCTATTCTTAAATATGATAATGCAATCCCATGTACTAATATAATGGCTGTAATAGAAGACTTTGTAGTCTCAAAGGAAATTAATTATGTATGCATGGCTTCAAGTCAAAACAGATTTGTTCTGCCTAACTTGTCTATTGTTATAAATCTCTCTAAATGTGAAAAGGCACTGTGTTTCTTGTGTAAGGATAAAAAAGCACCTCATAGTAGCTTTTATGAAGATAAATGGTTCTTGAATTCTAGTTTCTCTGCCTAATTTACTTTATTTGAGTCTGACTTTGTTAATATGACTCTAGGTAATTATAGTCAAGTTGAGACTGCAAACTCAAAAGCACTACTATTATAGTTGTTTCTAACACTGTTCTGATTGAATATGAAATCTTTGATCCTAACAAAGAAACTACTAAGATTGCTGTATTAAAAATATAGCTAGTATATTATATCCCTAGCACACAGATATGCTTTCTCTCTACTGGGCAAATTTTCCAGTCTGGATTGAGAGTAGAAGTATTACAACCTGAGCTTGGAGCTCAGGTTGTACTTAGGCAAAGACTTGAGAATAAGAAAACAGGATTGTGTAATTGGTAAAGCATAAGGATACAGGAGTACACTTATACTATATATACAAAGTAATAATGAGGAAAAGGTCTATCATACACAAGGTAATCAAGTCATACACAAGGTAATCAAGTCATAAAACATAAGGATAGAGTAAGGACACTACACCTACTATATGAGGTGCTAACTGAGATTACTTTGGCATAGCTATGTCATGATTACAGAAAGTGAACTTTGTTTCTTTTTATTTTCTTTCTCATTTTTATTTTCTTTTCAATTTATTTTTCATCTTTTCTATTTTTAGAACTCTGGGGTTAGGGTTAGAAGTGATTTGTCACATCAGTCACATCTGATAATGTGGTCACAACATTGATCATAGGACTAAGAAGAAGGAAGTAGAAGGTTCTGGAATAAAATAATGTTATACAACATGGACACCACATATTGGCCTCATGCTTTACACATGGTCATTTAGGATAGGGTGCACAGTAGCTAGCATGGACCATCTGTAAGAGTATATAAGATAGACTACTTTGTAAAGAGCTCTCTATCAAGTTTTTTTGTGTTTACTCTAATACAAGAGTTTGTTCTTTTACCTAACTCTAAAGGTTTAAAGTTTATAACAAGCCAATCATATTGTCATTGCTCTGTATCCTAGTCCATGCTGAATACATAAGATATTTAATCATAACAAGAAGGCAATAAAAGTAGTTCTACTTTTTATGATAAATCTAATGATGCTGTCCTATTGGTTACTCCTAACCTTTGGGACAACATTTAGATTATGAGGACCTATATTCTCAAATATAATATTCTCAATCCTATGAGTCTTGCAATAAGACATCTAGACTTTAAGACTTTGTATTGTTGTTTTAAATATACTTCTGATGAGATTATGTATTATATTCTTGACAATGTTGAAGATGCAAAGAAGATTTATTTCCCAACATAGAAATATATCTGTTATGGTGTCACTTTTGGAAAGATATACCAATATAGTTTTTCTAAGAACTTTGTTCACTTTAGTAAACCTCTAGAATTGATTCACTCAGATCTCCTTGAGCTCCTTACCTTGTCTTATTCAAAGTACAAGTAGGTGATTATATTCCTTAATAACTATTCTTCTTATTGTAACATTTCTTTTCTACATTTCTATTCTGTGAAGAGGTTGCACACTAATAATGAGGAAGATTATCTAATATCAGAATTACAATCCTTTTGTTATATGCCAAGTCCACCTATCTATAAAATACATCCCCACAGTAATACTGTCTTCTCAACATTAATGACCAGCCTATCTTCT
>JAJOHK020002044.1:0-10629 GCA_022457215.2 Leucocoprinus gongylophorus
TTATGAACAGCTAGATAGATTTGCATAATCAAACTTGTGTTGGAAAGTGCTCATCAAACTTTTTCCAATAATATATGGTATATCTTATAACAATAAGTATTTATAGAGATATAATCATATCAATGTAGTAACATAATTAGTTATCTTCTACAATTAGTCTAACATCTGCTATGACAGATAACAGCTCCCATCAGGTATAAGTTTTGATCATGTGATAACAACAGCTTGTACACAGACCATCACTCTTTTGTATATATACTTCTGTATCTGAGGATTAGATTTCAGACTTAACAACATCAATTATTCCTGTTGATACTACTCATCACCTATTATTATTATTTCCTTATACTGAACCTTTAAAACACTATTAAGTTCAAGCATCACAACTAGTAAGTAGCTCATTTGTGATAGTAACTAGTTTTTTATGAATATAGTGGAATTTCTTATCCCTTAAGATTTCACCTTTCCAAGATCCAGTTTAATTAATGGCTACCACACCATCTCTCAAGTAGGTGTTTGTTTAAAAACCCTATAAGAGTATGTTCTTTCACAAAAAAGCATTTTCCAGCATAACATCATATATCTTTCAGCTACTTGTATTATCCTTGATAAAAATACAATTGGTTTCCATTTTCCTTCTCTTCTAGATAAAGCAAGTATAGGTTGACTTGTGATATATTTTTTTCAATTCTTTAAATGCCTTCTGGTGTTCTTCTTCTCATTTCCAGTTTTTCTTGCTCTTGAGTTCATTAAGATGTTTTTCCGTATGACTAAAGTTCTTAATAAAGTGTCTATAGAAATTTGCAAACCCTAAGAAGCTTTTCACTTCTTTTATCTTAGTGGATGTTTTCTATTCTTTGACTACCTTGACTTTGGTATTTTCCATCTGTAATTCTCTTTGTTCAACTACCACTTCTAGGATAGGTATCTCTTTAGTGTTAAAGTCATACTTTGACTGTTTGAAACAGATATTATGTTTCTCTGCTACCTTCAAGAATCATATATATCACTTTTGGTTTGAATAGTGTCTTGTTCATTAAAACTACTGCTTTTCATTTGTTGTCTTCTTTAATTCATACATTGTTGTATTCTTAGATAAGATCCAGTTTGTTAAGATAATTTATGTCTTTAAGTTTGTTAATTACTTCTCAAATTAGTGGTAATTGCCACATTCCATTTCTAACTATCCACTCCAACCTATGGATAATAACTTCTCCCTTATCTATACTCTCTGACCTCTTTCAATGTAGATTATCCTTCTATTCTCTCTTGGATATTCTTACTGGATTCTTGCCAACTCCATGGACTTCCATCTCTGACATCTGAGGATTACTATTATCTAAAATAGCTTGCTTAACAGTCTCCATTTTAGATAGCTACTCTAGGTAGAATACCCAGTATATAAACTAGTATTTTATACTATACTAACTTTATTCTAAAAATCAACCAAAACTGACACTCTCTTCTAGTGTTGGCAATAATACACCTCATCACCTTCTAGTACCCCAACCTTCCAAGTCCTCTCAAGTCCTCTTCTGGAATATATGATCAGTACAACTGATAAAAGTACAATACATAAGCTAAAGCCAAAGGTCATTCCAATCTTATCTTTTGCATCTTCAGATAACATATAACTAGCTTGTTTTGGACTTCTAAAATACCTCATCAAATCTCAGATAACAAGATGTGAACTGTATTCAACAACAATAGCATCTTGTCTTTTATTGTGTGCTGGTTTAACTTCCTATAATAAGGACAGTGTTTGGATTTAAGAGTGACTTTTTGTAGATTTTGTTGAGTTTGTTGCAATGAGCAGTTTTAGCATTGGCATCTTTGTAGTTCACTATATGGAAAGAGAAATGATTAGGGAACATATCTACTAAGTGAAATCCAAGAGAAAGTTCTTTGTGAAGTCTATCAAAAGAAAAGAATACTTCATTCAAACAATTATTAGTGTTTACTACTAAACTCTTGATTTTTGATTGCTATTTACATGTAAGATAAGCTATAGATAAGTGATGGGGTTTGGCCCTCTTAGAGTTGTGCTTGTCCAGAATAAAATTGAGAGCATATTGTTAACTTGTAGATAATGTCTTTTACTAATTTTGTTGAGATGTAGATAAATTGGTATAAGATCTGCTATGACCTCTACTCCTTATGACAGTGACATATGAAATGCATCCATGATCTATAACACTGCTTTTTATTGCATCTTCTTCAACTCTTTAAGAGGCTAAAAGAGAGACACTCCTTTGTAATATCATAGCTGGAAGCTGTATAACATGATAGGCATAACATAAGTTCTATATATTGTTTGTATATAGATGGCAATCCTCTAGTGGAATTATCCAATATCTTCATGCTCTTAATAGTATACAGAGCTTTGTTGGTGTATAAGCAAGTATGTTAACAGAAAGATAGTTTCCTATTGAAAATAAAACCTAGGTACTTACAAGTATCTTTTGGCTGTAAAAGAGGCCCTTCTAATAGTCTGAGGTCTAGAGAAGGGGGTTCAGTATTCTTTGTTGCCCTAGAAAATAAAAGATTTCTGATTTGTTATATTTAATCACAAGTCTGAACTGGTTGAGAAGAAAGAAAATGATACTATAACTACAAAATAAATTTGCATTTGATTTTTTGTAACTTTTTCCTTGAGAAATAAATAGACTATTGTCAACAAAGAAAAGAGTGGAAGTGAAAATGGGAGATAAAAGACTATTAGTTCTTTTCTCAAGAATATGAAAAATTGGAGCAATATAAAGTGTACATAAAATAGAAGAAAGGGCAGATCCTTGTCCTATACCTACATCTGCTCTAAAAAAAGAAGAAATGAAATTGTTCCATTTGTATTAGGTTTATCTGTTAATTAAATAACTAGAAAAGAAAGTGGTAATTCTTGGATTTAATTCTGCTTTGTTCAGTATCTTTGGAAGAAGCTGGTAGTTAAGCAATGAAAAGAATTGAGTGATGTCAAATATTAGAGTGCTTGTATATAGTGCTTTTATCCATCCCATACATATTATATAGATAAGATATAAACCTGCATCAGTTATAAAGCATTGTTTAATATCCCCTAATTGGTTTAGGTGAATGAAATTTGAGATGATGGAATGGATTTGAAGTCTTTCACTAATAGCTTTTTCTATGAGTTTTCCTAGAGTGTTTATGAGAACAATAGGGCAAAATATTTTAGAAGTGTTATGTACTGGTATATTGAGCTTATATATGATAATCAATGTTGACTTCTTAAAATAGGATGACTAGTATCTGAGATTAAGACACAAATTAGCTATATTGACAAATTTCAAGATGTATTTAATATCAACTACCAAAATCTTGAGATAATTCCAAGAAATATGGTTAGGTCTTAGAGTGGACAAACTACTACATTTTTATATAGCATCAGTAATCTCAGCTTTGAAAAAAGACAACCACTCAGATTGGGGTCATAGAGTGATTAAGTAAGCAATAGTTGATGGATCAATCTTAAGCTAAATTAAATATTAAAACATTTAGTTCATTGTATGGATATCTATTAAGTTTGATAACCTCCATAGCTAGTAACTTGTGTTTTCTGATCCAATTTATAAGGTTCCATGGCCTCTTGTTTTTTAATGCAATTTCTTGGATTTTATCATTGAAGAAAACTCTTTTGACCCTCTTGACTAATTTCTTAAAGTTGCTCCAGTCTGATCTTGATCTGGAGATTCAATATACAGAAAGATTCCTATTATACTTCTCATTTTACCATACTTTAGAGTGTTTGGTAATATTGATATATTTTGAATACTTAAGTCAAAGTTCTTCTGTAATAGACATGAATTCTTATGTTATTCTTTTTAATGTTTCACAATCTGGAATATTAGCTATGTTAATACATCTTACTCTATTCTTGTTACAATCTTAAGCTTGGCTCAGGTTGCAACTTAGGCAAAAACTTGAGTAAGAGTGAGGAATAAGTCAATTGGTAAAGTATAAGAATACAAGACTGTATCTACTACTATATATATGTACTGATAATAAGGAATAAGTAAGACATTCTTAAGGAAACAGAATGTAAGAAATAAGAAAAACATGATAAAGCATCTACTACTATATAAAGCACTGACTGATAAAACATAGGGAAATAACAAGACACAGTAATTAATGAGTCAGATGTTGTGGCAACCACTAGACACAAAGTCCAATAGCTACACAAGCAAGTAAAGCTCTCAGTAGCTGAAACAATTCTTGACCAATATCCTTTATAATTTTAAAAAATCTATATTTTTTCTGGTTTAGCTTTCTGGAAGATTGTTTCAAATAGATATTCTCAGCCTTCAGCTACATGTTATCTTCTTCCTTCAATTCTTGTAGATTCTATCTCTTTTTGTAGTCTTTCAAGGAAACTCCCTAGTTTGTTATGATTGATATCTCCTGGATGTAGCATGGACTAAGGTCAAGGGTAATGACAACATGATTGGCTATGCTGCAAGTGTCTCAGTTAGCACCTCATGTAGTAGGTACAATATCCTTGCTTTGACCTCATGTTTTATGACTTATCTGTATCATATATTATGGACACTTTCCTCATAGGCTCTTTATATATATAGCATAGATATTGTACTGTATTTTTATGCTTTACCAATTGAACCTACTCCTATTCCATTCTCAAGTCTTTGCCTAAGTTGTAACCTAAGCCAAGCTTAAGGTCATAACATTTGGTAAAGCGTCATTAGGCTTACTTTACAAGAGAGATACAGTGAAAAAGAAATCTATGGACAAAATGAGACAGAGTTACCTGTCAAGTGAAACATATGTAGTGAAAACTATGAAAAGAGAACAGAAAAAAGTTCCAGGAAGAAACAAGAACAATTATAGTAGAAACTACAGATAGACAAGATGGCAAGACAAAGCCCAGATACTATTGGAGTACTAGAAAAGATATTAGGATCACTAAAGATTACTGAAGACAATGTGTCAAACAGGAGCACAGTGTTATGGGATGCTTGAACACTAACAATTTTTATTTTTTTATTTTTATTTTTATTTATTTTTCTGATTTTATATTGATTTTTCTTTTACTTTTACTTTTCTTTTGGACAATGAAGAGGCATGTGACACTGCAGTGACATGATGTGTCATCATAAGCCTAGAATATAGTAGAAGGATCTGGAAGATAATGTCAGGGTACATGAAGATAACATGGTAGCCTTGAGTAGGAAATGAGGTAGACATTGTCATGGACATCTGGATGCTAACAATTTTTATTTTATTTTCTTTTATTTTTCTGATTTTACTTTACTTTTTCTTTATTTTATTTTCCTGGAAAGACGATGAAGAAGGCACGTGACAAGGAAGTCACATGACAGGTCACATGATGTGACATCACAAGCCTAGAACATGGTAGAATAGTCTGGAAGATAACGTCAGGGCACATAGAGTACACATGGTGGCCTTGAGTAAGAAGTAAGGCAGACATGAGAATGGAACATGGACTATAAGGCAGGGTTAGATAGTAGTAGCACAGACCAGGAGACATTTGTATAAATAGGACTCTAATTAAGAAGAGGCTCCTTGTCAAGTTCTCTTGTGAAATCCCTACTAGATATCTGCCTTAAGAGATTTACTCATTGTGTGATCGTTGGACTTTGTGTCTAGTAGTTGCCACAACACTCATGTCTGTTGTGGCAACCACTAGACATAAAGTCCAATAGCAGCACTACAAGTAAATCTCTCAGTAGGAATATCTAGTGGGGAACACAAGTTGTATATTTACAAGAGAACTCAACAGGGAACCACAACAGTATTCTACTGACTATTTATATAAGTATCCATAGTCTATGCTATGACTGTGCATTGTCCTACCCTAGTGTCCATGCCCTATTCTCATGTCTATTACTCATCCACCATGTGTCTTTCTCAAGGCCATCATGCCATGTTCATGTGTCCTGACGTCATACTTCTTTAATCTCTATCATACATATGTGTACCATATGTACACTATGAGGAACCTATGTCCCTTGATGTTACTCTATCTCTAGACTCTTCTAGACCCTAAGTCCTTCCAGACCGCTCTAGACTTCTCTAGGCCTATAATATCATGTCATGTGACTTTCCAGTCATGTACTCTCTCTCCCTTGTCGTAGACTAATAACATAACTACTACTATATCTTATCTCTATCCTAACCCTAACCCTAAAGTCTGTCCACACTTTTGTCTTATAACAATAAGGTTGTAGTATAGACATAAGGGTAAGCATAATTATTAGTAGCATAGACCATGTGTACTTTATATATATAGGACTCTAATTTAGCAGAGACTCCTTGTTGAATTCTCTTGTGAACTTTCTACATCATATCTACTTTAAGGGATTTACTTGCTTGTGTTATTATTTGTTATTGTGATAAGTGGTTGCCACAACATACAGAACCAGCAACACCAGAAATGGAAGAAATATTGACAGCATTAGCACTAGCAATGTACAATGAGAATATACAAACAATAATACCAAAGAGCATAGTCCCAGATCCTGGATAGTTTGATAGGAACAGAATAAAGTTTGAAAACTAGTGGAGAGGAATCCAATTATTTCTTAAGAGCAACAGAGTAGTTGCAGCAGATGACAAGATCACTACAGTACTAGCCTGACTTAGAGGGGGCATAGCAGGAATTTTTATGCAGAAGAAAATCAATAAACTAGAAAACACAGAAGATATCTAAGACTAGAAAGAATTCATTAAGGAAATCAAAACAGCCTTTAGTAATAAGAGTAAAGCAGCAAATACAAAATGGAAGATCAAAATGTTCCAATAGGGCAAGAAGCATATTGCTGATTTTATAATTGAATTTGAAGCATTAGCCATGAAGGCAGAAACTAATAACATGCATGCAATATTTTTATTGAAGAAGAAAATACAAGCAGACATTATCAAGACCATACTAAAATACCCACTGATGGCAGCACCTGATATACTTAAAGAGTAGAAGGTGGTGATTACCTTAGTAGGACAGGAATATGAATTCACAGAAAGTCGACATGACTATAAAACAGGAAAAGAAACAACATTTGGAGGATGAGGAGCACCTATGGACATTAGGAAGTCTCAAGATAATTTTGATGAAAATGGAAAACTGAGATATTTCAACTGTAATGTATATGGACATATAGTGAAGGAATGCAGGAAACCAAAAAAGAATAAGGAAATGAGGAAATGTTACAAGTGCAACAAAGTGAAACATCTAGCAAAAGATTGCAGGTTGAAACAGAAGATGAAGATCAGGAGAAACCAAGATAAATCAAATAAATCAGATAATGACAATGATAAGAAGGAGTGTTTTATCAAAGATTTGGAGTAGGCATGATACAATGAACCTTTGTATACAGTAATTCCCAAAATTGATATGTTATTCCAAACTGACAAAACAACAAAGCAAGGGAATTAAATGTGCACAGAAATATCAAGACAAAGAATGGAAAAGAATTGTAATTACAGGCATTGGTAGACTCCAGATATACTCATACTAAGATCGACAAACAACTAGTTAAGGAAGGAAAAATCAAGACAGAACCTATGGACAGATCATTCAAAGTTTTTAATGCAGATGGGGCAAAGAATAGAGAAGTTATATGATTTGTGCTACTAGAAGTGGAGATCAACAGGAATAAAGAACAAATTGATGTAGCAGTCATGGATTTAAATGGCATGAACATGTTTTTGGGATATGACTGGTTGGTAAAATACAATCTAGAAGTAGACTGGAACAAAGGGACAATGCAGTTCATGAGGTGTCCAAGAATATATAAAACAAAATATCAAGATATATCATTTTTCCCTAGAAACTGAAGGATATAAGCAACAGACAACAATGACAAGGGACAACAAGAAATAGGAAAGGAGCCAGACCTAACTAATCCAGAAGACCTTCCAGATTATATTTGACCTTTTACACACCTTTTCAATAAGAAAAAATTCAAAAAGCTACTGGAAAGACAAGAATGAGATCATGAAATCAACTTAATGGAAGAGGCATCCAGATAATTTAATACAGAGGCCTACACTATGACCATAAAGAAGAAAGAAGCATTAAATCAATGGCTAGACAAACAATTAAAGGCAAGATTAATCAAGGAATCCAAGTCAAGATACATAGCACCTTGCTTTTACATTCCAAAGAAGAATGGATCCTTACAACTGGTTCAAGATTACCAGAAGTTAAACCAGGTTAATATCAAGGATAAAATGCCACTATTATTAATTGGAGAAGTTATTGACAAGTTAAGGGAAGCTAGATATTTCAACAAGTTGGATTTGATTTAGGGATACAACAATGTGCAGATAAAAGAGGGAGACAAATGGAAAGCTGCCTTTTTGACAAATAAAAAACTATTCGAACCTCAAGTGATGTACTTTGGACTTTGCAATTTCCTAGGAACATTTCAACAGATGATGAACAGCATATTCCAAGAATTACTACATGAAGGAATACTGGACAACTATATGTACAACTTCATAATACCAGCAAAGAATAAGAAGGAACTTGAAGAAAGAATAATCTGATTCCTCAAAGTCACAGAGAAACACAACCTTTGTTTCAAATGGTCAAAATGTGATTTCAACATGGAGGAAATACCAATTCTGGGAGTAGTTGTTGGAAGAGGACAAGTACAAATGGAAACTGACAAAGTTAAAGCAGTTAAGGAATGGAAAACTCCTATCAAAATAAAGGAAGTGGAAAGTTTTCTAGGATTCACAAATTTCTACAAATGGTTTATCAAGAACTTTAGTTACATGGCAAAACCTCTTAATGAACTTAAAGGCAAGAAAGAGTGGAAATGGGGAAAAGAACAGCAAGAAGCATTCAAAGAATTAAAGGAGAAGATAACAAGTCAACCAGTACTTGCTCTTCCAAAAAGAGAAGGAAAATTCTGAGTGGAAACCAATACATCAGAACACATTATAGGAAGAGTTTTATTACAAGAACAAGATGGCAAATGGAAACCTATCACATTATTATCAAGAACAATACAACTGGTAGAACAAAACTACAAGATATATGATAAAGAATTGCCTGCAATAGTGGAAGCCATTATAAAATAGAAACAATATTTATTGGATACCATAGAGAAATTTGAAGTCTGGACAGATCATGAAAATCTCAAATATTTCCAGAAACCACATAAACTCAATAGAAGACAAGCTAGGTGGTATTTGAAATTATAAGATTACAATTTCATACTACAATATATTTCTGGAAAGACAAATACAAAAGCCAATATTCTATTAAGGAAAGATCACATTGACACTACAGAAAACAACAAGGATATACAAATGCTCAAAGATGAAATATGGGCAAGAAGACAAATAACAGCAGAGATAGAGATGATACAAGAAAACCAAGTGGTAAAAGAGACCACTATATTGGAAGAAATATGATGAAATAGGATAAAAGAACAAGAAGTATACAGGGAACTAGAAAAGGAAGATGGACAATTATAGGAAGAGGATAGAATCATCTATGTGGATGAACAAATTTATATACCAAATAGCTAAAAGATCAAGAAGAAAATACTTTAAGAAAACCACAAGCTAGCAGATATAGAATACCCAAAACAATAATAAATGATAGAACTAATCAAGAGAAATTACTGGTGGCCAGGAATCAAGAATGATGTCAAGAAATATATTCAAGAATGTTTCAAATGCCAGCAAAACAAGGTGCAACACATGAAGAAAGCTAGAGAACTACATCCCTTGAAAATACCAGAAGGTCCATGAAAGGAAATTAGCATTGATGTTATTGGCCCATTACCAAAATCCAATGAAAAGGATGTTATCATAGTTATTGTGGACTGATTCACAAAGATGATTCAACTCAAAGCAATAACAACAAATATATCATCAAAAGAGATTGCAAAGATTTACCATGACAAAATATAGAAACTGCACAGGATTCCAAGAACTATTCTCAGTGACAGAGGACCTCAATTCACATCAAAATTTATGAAAGATCTCACAAAGGCATTAGGAATAAAATAAATACTATCGACTACTTATCACCCTCAAATGGATAGACAGACAGAGCAAATCAACTAAGAGATTGGTACCTTCCTGACATACTATATCAACTACCAACAAGACAACTGGACAGAATGGCTAGCAGCTACAGAGTTCTGATACAACAATAAGAAACATATAGCAACAGGATATACCCCATTCAAACTTAACTTTGGACAACATCCATGGAAAGAGGACTTAACTGTGTAAATGGAATTTCCAAAGCTAGAAGAATTCTTGATTGGTTTACAGAAGAGTTGGGAAAAAGTAACCAAAGCAATGGACATGGCAAAATAAATAATAAAAAGGCAATTTGACAAGAAAAGGCGAAATCCACAAGAATTAAAGGAAGGAGATAATTTATGGTTGGAAGCCAAAAATATTCATTTGAACAGACCCTTGAAAAAGCTGGACCAGAAACAATACAGATCTTTTGAAATTCTGAAGACAATTAGTTAAGAAGCTATCACAAATAAGATACTCACTGGTTGTGATACTTGAACTTAATGGTGTTTCAGAGGTTCAGTATAAGGATGTGATGATGGTAGATGATGGAAAGTATCAATAAGAATAATTGACGTTGTTAAGTCT
>JAJOHK020002045.1:0-10623 GCA_022457215.2 Leucocoprinus gongylophorus
CATGTAAGGGCTTTACTATCCTAGCGCAATCTTTCACAAATTGTCTATAATAGTTTGCTAGCCCCAAGAACTTCTGCACATCCTTCCCATTCCTCGCTACCAGCCATTTTACAACTCCCTGCACCTTTTCTTTCTCCATCCTTACCCCGTCTTCTCCTATTATCACTTCTAAGAATCCTACCTCCCTAACCTTCCATACACACTTTTCTGGCTTTACAAACAAATCATTTTCCTCCAACCTTTTTAACACTTCTTCCACAATCTCGTCATGTCCTTCCTCAGTCTCCGTTGCTATCATTACATCATCAATAAACACCGCTACTTTCTCTTCTACCACTAAATCTCTAAGCAAGTCATTCATCATAGCCTGGAATGTTGTAGGTGAGTTAGTCAACCTGAAAAACATTACTGTAGGTTCAAATGACCCTTCAGGTGTTGAAAATGCTGCCTTCCACTCATCTCCTTTCTTTATTCTCACATTGTTATATCCCCACCACAAGTCCATCTTCATAAATACTTTCTTCTTCCCAATACTATCAATTAAATCCGAAATCAGTGGCAATGGGTAATTATTCTTAATCGTCCAACTGTTCAGATATCAATAATCTTGCACCATCCTCTTCTTCCTATCTTTTTTCGGCACAAAGAACACCAGTGACGTCTGTGGTGACTTTGATGGTCTGATATATCCCTTCCTCAGCTAATCTTTCACAAACTCCTGTACTTCCTCTCTTTTTACTCTCGACAATGGATATATCTTCCCCTTTTTTGGTACAAACCCTTCTCTGAGATCTATGGCATGATCCCAGGTCTTCCTCGTTGGCATTCTCTCTGAGTTCTTTTTCTCAAATACCTTTAAATACTTATGAAACCTTCTTGGAACCATTTCTTCTGTTGCCCTCAGCTCTATCAAATCCTCTTCTTTATTCTCCTTTTCTTCTTCTATCGTTAGTCTTCTCTTTTCTTTCTTTTCTTCTTTCTCTTCCTGCTTTTGCCATCCTGGCTTCGTCTGTCTTCCTGTTTTCCACTTCTTCCCACATTCCTCTGGACATCTTGTCATTTTTACTTCTCCCATCCTCCAATCTATCTCAGGGTTATGATGCCTTAACCAAGGCATACCCAATATAACACCCCACTTCTGTCCACCCATTACATCTATTGATGTTCTCTCTTTATGTCCTTTGAAAAATATTTCTACTTCCACTGTATCTACTATAGGCCCTGCATAATTGAACATGCCATCTACATTCCTCACATACACTGGTCTCTCCAACTCCGTTCTCTTAAACCTATGCTTCCTTGCAAATTCCTCACTCATTACCAGCCCTGTCACTCCACTATCCAACAACGCTTCTGTTACTATCCCTTCTTCCTCCTCTTCCTGTTTCAACCCAATCTTCACCGTTACTTCTCTTAACATCTTTTCCTTCTTTTCCACCTCCCTCTTAGCCTTTTCTTCCCTCAATATCTCCCTTCTATCTTTCCCTTCTTCTTTACCGCTTCCTTCTCCCTTCTGTATCACCCTAACTTTTAATACTTCAAATCTATTTGAGGATACCATCGTTGGTTCCTCCTTTCCCATATTTCTGCAATGATTGGCCATATGGCTGAAACCTCCACATCTAAAACATTTCCTCTCTTCCATTGCTCTTCTTCTATTTTCTTCTCTCCTTGCTTCTCTAATCTCTTGACGCCTCCACTCTTTCTTTGCCTTCCTTTCTTCCTTGATTCTCATCCTCTCCACTCTTCTCCATTCTTCATCTACTCTTCTCTTCTCCTCTTTCTCTTCTCTTTCCTTTTCATTTCTCTTTCTACATTCTTCTACCCATCTATCCATCTCTTTCTCCTTTTCACGATTTCTTGCTTCTTCTTTCTCCCTCTATCTCATTATTTCTTGTTGTCTCTTTTCCCTCACTACTACTTGTAGTTCCCCTAATTGTTTTTGTAATTTTATCATCATTTCATTATTTTCCGTTATCTCCTTCAATAATCTCTCTTCTTCTTCTTGGCTATATCTTCTCACCGTTCCTTCCATATTCATCTGTCCTTCTTTTCCCAATATATTCCTTTGTTCTATTCTCTCGTTGTTGATCATTAACAACGGTATATTCCTTTCTTCATTATCTCACTGTCGATCTAAACAGCAGTATTCCTCTGTAGGTAATAGTGGGCACTCTTCTTGTCCCACCTATACCATCTACTGACTACCTGTCTACTGTCTTACTAAAACTGTTATACTATTATCCCTAAGCAGGGAATCCCTAAACTAGGCGCTCCTTAATGGACTACACCGCTGCTCTGTATGGATGGGTCACAACGGGATCCCACAGCACAAGCCTTCTACATGAATATGACTATTTACCATGTCCACACAGGGTAATACGTCTCAATACACCAGTGAACAGTAGTGTACTAAAACGACTAGGATTCGCCCTCCTAGTTGGTATCCCCCTTAATGTTATGGAACATTGAACACTAACAATTTTTATTTTATTTTATTTTTCTTTATTTTATTTTCATGGAAAGACAATGAAGCAGGCACATGACAAGGAAGTCACATGGCAGGTCACATGATGTGACATCATAGGCCTAGAAGGTGGTAGAAGGATCTAGAAGATGATGTCAGGGCACCTGGAAAACACATGGTGGCCTTGAGTAAGAAGTGAGGCGGACATGAGGATAAAGCATAGACTATAGGGCAGGCTTAGATAGTAGTAGCACGGACTAGAACACATTTGTATAAATAGGACACTAATTAAGCAGAGACTCCTTGTCGAGTTCTCTTGTGAATTCCCCACTAGATATCCACTTTAAGAGATTTACTTCTTGTGTGATCATTTGTCCTTGCGATAAGTAGTTATCACAACACTTAACACCTAGGGTCCAGCTTAGTTTCTTCTTGACTTTGAGCACACGGCTCGCAGTTGAGGATGAATAGAGAGTAAGTGTTGAGGAGTTCATGTAACGCAAAGTCCTCTAGGATAGTTGAGTTCTACTGTTGTGGCAACCACTTATCACAAAGATAAATGATCACACAAGTGGTAAATCTCTTAGTGGGATATCAAGTGGGGAATTCACAAGAGAACTCGACAAGGAGCCTCTTCTTAATTAGAGTCCTATTTATACAAATGTCTCCTGGTCCATGCTACTACTATCTAACCCTGCCCTATAGTCTATGCTCCATCCTCATATCTGCCTTACTTCTTACTCAAGGCCACTATGTGTACTCCATGTGCCTTAACATCATCTTCCCGACCATTCTACCATGTTCTAGGCTTGTGACATTACATCATGTGACCTGTCATGTGACTTCCTTGTCACGTGCCTTCATCATCATCTTTCCAGGAAAATAAAATAAAGAAAAAGAAAAGTAAAATCAGAAAAATAAAAGAAAAGAAAATAAAAATTGTTAGTATTCAGATGTCCATGACAACCTCCCCTTCAAGGTTTCTCCTCTGGAGAAACTGACTTCTATTTTTGCCAGTTCCTCTCCAACTTCCTCAGATATTCTTTCTCAAACTTTCCATCATCCTATCTATATAATATTTTCACCATGTATTTTTCTAGTAACTTCTCCCTTCTAAAGTTTTTTTCTTCTGTCATGTTCAGTATTTCTTGCCTTCTCACTTCTGTGCTCATCCTTTCTTTGAACTCCTCCATGACTCTCCTTGTATCCTCTAATTCCTTCTCCTTTTCCCATGTGTCATGTTCTACTGTAAACCTCTTTTATCTTACTAAATATTTCTCTACTCTCTATATCTTTCTTTTATTTAATATTTTCTCAACTTCCCACTCTTTTACTCCATCAATTTCTACTAGTTTTGGTTCTTTCACTCTCTGCCCCCTTACTGGTTCTCTATATCTTGCTACTCAGCTAACATTAACTACTAGGTGAATCCTTATAGAAGCTGGTAATTTCAACTTCACTGTATTCTTTGATACTACTTCCTTTATCTCATATGGCCCCACATATCTCTCCATCAACTTCTTTGCTGGTCCTTCTTTAAACATTAAGTCCTTTGTACTTAACATAACCCTATCTCCCACTTTCCAGTTTTCAGCTTCTCTCCTTCCTCTATCTGCTTGTCTCTTCATCTCCTCCTATGCTCTTATCAATGCTGCCTCTTCTTACATTTTCCTTATCTTTTCTGCGAACTCCATTGCTTTCTCTACTTTTTCTTTCCTTCTCAAGTCTACCCTCATCCTCATTTCTCTCCTGTAATTTGCCATAAATAAGGATATCTTAATTGTTGAATATGCTTTGTTGTTTACTGCAAACTCAGCTGACATTAACCACTCTGGCCAATTCTTCTGCCTGTGACTAATAAAGAATCTAAGATACTGTTCCAGTTTCTAATTTATTCTCTCTATCTGCCCATCTGTTTGTAGGTAGTATGATATTAATAGCCTTGTTTTGATCCCCAATATTCTATTCAACTTCTTTGTTATTTCTGCAGCAAACTGCAGTTCTCTATTCAATACAATGCTCTCTGGTAATCTGTGTAACTTCCATACATTGTCTCTAAACAACCTTGCCAACCTCTCTGCTGATGTTCCCTCTGTTGTTACTACAAAATGCGTCATTTTTGACAGCCTATTGTAGACCACCAGGATTGCATCTTTTCCAGCTACTACTGGTAACTTTGTAATGAAGTCTACTGTTAGATGAGTTCATGGTTTCTCTGGTACCTCACTCAACTTCAACTTTCCTACTGGCACCTCTGTCCTATTCTTCATTTTCTGATACATATCACATCCTTTTACATATTTTCCTATATTTTTTGTCACCTCTGGCCATCAATAAGTCCTTGTCACTAATTCTGTTATCTTTTACTTTCCTCCATGTTCAGCCACCAGCACATTGTGGTGTAACTGGATTATCTCCACTCTCAGCTCTTTATTCTTTGGTACATATATCTTTTCCTTCTTTAACACTAAACCTCCTTTCAACTGCCACTTTTCTCCCCTTACTGCCTTTATCCCTGCTTTCTTCATCTCCTCTACTACTCTAACTATCTCTTCATCTTTATCCCTGGCTTTTTTTATTTTTTATAATATATCTACTTTGGGTCCTTTTATTACTACTTCATATAAATTATGTAACCAACAGTTCTTAATAAATACTTGATTGTTGTTATTCTTTTCTATATCTACTTTCCAGTCTAGTCTTCTACTTAATCTATCTGCCTTCTCCATTTTTGTTCCTAGTACATGTTTCAAGATAAAATCGAACCTAGATAAATACAAAGCCCAGCAAGCCTGTCTCCAATTTAACTTTTGTACTTTCATAAAGTACTCTAGATTCTTATGGTCAGTTCAGACCTCGAATTTGTACTTTGCATCTTTTAGTAAGGTCTTCAATTTTCCAATTCTCTTACTACTGCTAGAATCTTCTTGTCATGAATCTTGTAGTTCCTCTCTGTCTCATTTAGAGATTTTGAGAGAAAAGCTACTGGTCTTCACTTCCTATCTTCACACTCTATATATAACACCTCTCCTGTAGCATAGTCTGATGCATCAACTTCCATCCTTATTTTTTTTATCTGGATCTGGTGCTGCTAACACCGGTTTTTTTGTAAATCTTCCTTTTAACTCTTTGAATGCCTTTTGTTGTCTTCCTGTCCACTCCCACTTTTGTTCCTTCTATACCAGATTGTGTAAAGGCTAGGATATGGATGTGAAATTTTTAATGAACCAGTGGTAATAATTCACTAGTCCCAAAAACTTCTGTATGTCCTTGACACACTCAGGTGACAGCCAGTCCAATACTTCCTTCACCTTCTTTTCTTCCATCTTTATACCCTTTGGTCCTATTACTACTTCTAGAAACCTTACTTTTTTCATCTTCCACTTACACTTCTCCAGCTTCACATACAGGTCATTTTCCACCAGTCTCTTCATTACCTCCTCTACCAGCTCATTGTGTTCTTTCTCTCTCTCCATCCCAATAATTATATTGTCTATAAAGCTCACTACTTTTCCAGTGTTAATAAGATCCTACAAGATCTTGTTTATCATGGTCTGGAACATTGCTGGTGAATTTGTCAATCTGAAGAACATCACAGTCAGTTTGAATGACCCTTCTGGTGTTGTAAATACTGCTTTCTACTCATCTCTCTCTTTTATCCTCACATTATTATATTCCCATTGTAGATTCATCTTTGTAAATATCCTTTTTGGTGCTTATATTTTCCACTATGTCTGAAATCAAAGACAAGGGATAGTTATTTTTGACTTTCCACTTGTTGAAATACCTATAATCTTGCACCATTCTCTTCTTCTTGTCTTTCTTCCCTACAAAGAACACTAGTGCCATTTGAGGCAATTTTGAGGGTCTAATGTACCCTTTCCTCAGTTGTTCTGTTATGAACTTGTGCATCTCTTCCCTTTCTTCCCTTGATAACAGGTATATCTTCTCCTTTCTTGGCACAAAACCTTCTCTCATATATATGGTATGATTTCACAGCTTCTTGGTGGGCATCCTTTCACTTGCTTTCTTGCCGAAGACCTGGATCCACTTATAGAACCTCTCTGTAACTAGCTTTTTTGCTTTTGCCTCTGATTTTGCTACCTCTTCTTCTTCTTTCTAAATCTTCCATTCTTCTGCTATCTTTTGTACTTCTAGCTTTCTTTCTTTTCTTGGCCTTTTTACTCTTTTTTCCTTCTTTTTTTTTCTCACCTCTTTCCTTCTTCTTTCTTCTACTTCTCTTTCTTCTGCTTTTGCCATTCTGACTTTCCCTGCTTTGGTATCCACTGCTTTCTACACTCCTCTGGACATCTTGTTATCTTTACCTCTCTAGTTCTCTAGTCAATCTTAGGATTGTGATGAGCTAGCCATAGTATTTCCAAGATCACATTCTACTTCTGCCCTTCAATTACATCAATCTCCATCCTCTCTTTATAACTCTGATAATAGATATTAACTTCTACTGTATTTTATTGGTCTTTCTTTGTTAAATGTCCCATCTACATTTCTTACATATATTGGGTTTTCTATTTTTTTAAACTTGAACTACTGCTTTCTTGCAAATTCAGAGCTCATTACTAGTCCTGTTGCTCCAATATCCAATAGTGCTTCTACTATTACTCCTTCTTGTATATCAATTCTTTCTAGCCCAATTTTTACTGTGATTTCTCTTAGTAGATCTCCATTGTACAGATTGTAACAGAATGTATTATCTACTACTTTACTGAGCACTGCAAATCTGTTATTGTTGAGATCTAATCAAGGACTATTAGATCTCCCTCCCTATTTAAATTGCTTTGTCCATTACTACTAGTATCCTCATATTCTATCCTTCTCTCTTGATATATAATTTATCTTCTACAATTCCATACTAGATGGCCAAATCCTCCACAGCTATAACAATTCCTCCTCCTATCCACTTTTATAGCATATGAGTTGCATTGTACAGATCCTGTTTTCCAATTAGGGTACATCATTACTGTATTTGTTCTTTCCACTCCTTCTATTGGAGCCAGTCCCATTTGTATCTGCTGTTAAGGTGCTTTCTGCCTTCTTGGCCAGACTTGAGACTATAGCACTTGTTGCCACTATCCCTCTGGGTTGCTCTGCCTTGGAGTTAGTGCCCTATTTTCCCTTTATACCATTGTTCAATACTTGTTGGGGACTTTTCTGCCTCTATCAACTTTCTCCAAATTACTCTACTTATCTCTCTTTTGAATTTCTCCATCAATAGCCTCCCCTTATATCTACTACACTTGGCTGCTCTTCAGAATTCCTGTATTGTGGCAACCACTAGTCACAATGACCAATAGTAACATAAGCAATAAATCTCTTAGTAGAATATTAAGTGAGAATCATAAGAGAACTTGACAAGAAGTCTCTGCTAGATTGCTACCATATTTATATAAGTTATACATGGTCCATACTACAGATAATTACTTCTGCCCTAATATCCATATGTCGTTCATGAGTGCACTATGAGATAGCTGTGCAGTTAACATGCTCCTTGATGTCACACATCTAGACTGCTCCAGCCCACTCTAGACCTATGATCTCACATTATGTGATATATCATGTGACTGTAGTCATATGCCTCTTCATCATCAATAAAAAGAAAAAGAAAAATGTTAGTTCTTATACACATCATAACAGTATCCCCCTCTTAAGATTCCTACTTTAGAGGAACTTCCTGCTTCTCTCTTCCCTATCTCCTTTCTTTTCCATCTTGCCCAATTTCTCTCCAATTTTTTCAAATATTTGTTCTCAAATTTCTTATTATCCCATCCAAACAAGATTCTCACTGTATACTTTCCCAGTAACTCACTCCTCTTGAACTCCTCTGCTTTTGGATCTAACTCTACTTCTATTGCCTTCTGCTTTCTTTTTCTCTTTTTAACTTATCTTACTTCTTCTTCTCTTATTTCCTTCTCAAATTCTTCTATTAAGTCCCTTGTATTTTTTAAATTTTCTAACCCCTCCCAAGAGTCTTCTTCTGCTGTATATTCCTTCTATCTTACTAAATACTTTGGTTTTCCCCTCCTCTCTCTTCTATTCAAAATCTTTTCTACTTCATATTTCTTCTCACTGGCTACCTTAATAGGAGGTGGTAGTATCTTCTTTTGTCCTTCTACCTGCTTTTGATACTTTACTATTCTTTTCACATTAACTACTAGATGTATTCTTAATGACATTGGTAATTCCAACTCTACTACATTTTCCAATATAATTTTCTTGACCACATATGGTACAATATACTTTTCTGTCAACTTCTTTATCACTCTCCTCATCTACTCCATTGAAAAGTCCTTTGTACTTATCAACACTTTATCTCCCACTCTATATTCTTCTGTCTCTTTTCTACTTTTATCTGCTTATCTCTTCATATCATCCTATGACTTACTAATGCTGCTTTCACCTCCTCATGTCTATTTTTCATCTTCTTCACAAATTCTTCTACTTTCTCATTTTTCCTCTTTTTTCTTATATCAAAGCCCATCCTTGGTTTTCTCCTATAGTTGACTTTGAACAGTGATGACTTTGTCGCTGTATGTACTTTGTTGTTAAAGGCAAATTCTGTAGTTGCCAACTATTCTAACTAATTGTTTTGCCTATGATCGATGTACATCCTTAAGTACTGCTCTAGCTCTTGATTCATCCTCTCTGTCTGTCTGTCTGTCTATGGATAATATGTTGTAGATAACTTTGTTTCTACTCCCAACATTTTATTCAACTCTTTCATTAATTCTACCACAAACTGAGGCCCTCTATCTGATATAACACTCTCTAGCAACCTATGCAATTTCCACATATTATTCCTAAACAACCTCACTAACTCTTCTACCATTATTTTTTCTGTTGTTGCCACAAAGTGCAACATTTTCGAGAATCTATTGCATACTACCAAAATTGAATCATAGCCCTTTGACACTAGTAACTTTATAATAAAATCTACTGATATATGCTGTTATAGTTTCTCTGGTATCTCGTTAGGTCTTGATTTTTCTGCCAGCATTTCTGCTCTATTCTTCATTCTCTGATACTGATCATATTCCTCTACATATCACTTCATCTCCTTTGTAACTCCTGGCTACCAATAGTTCCTAGTAACCAGTTCTACCATCTTTCACTGTTCTCCATGTTCTGTTATTAGTATATCATAATGAAGCCAAATAATCTCCAATCTCAACTTCTCATCTCTTAGCATATATACCTTCTCTTCTTTCAATACTAAACCGTTCTCTATCTGCCATTCCTCATTTCTTAATACTTGAACTCTAGCCTTTTTCATTTCTTCTACTGCTTTTATCACTTCATCATCTTTTGCTTCTGATTTTTTAATTTTCTCTATTATCTCTTCCTCAGCTCCTTCGATCAACTACTGTTTCCTATCCATCACTCTAATTTCTAACCACTCTTCTTTTAGCATCATCTGATTTTCATTATCTCTTTCTACTCCTTCTACTCAAACTATCAGCTTGTCCCATACTCTTACCAGCTACATGCTTCAAAGAGAAATCAAATCAAATCTTGACAAATATAAGGCTTATCTAGCCTGCCTTTAATTTAGCTTCTGAGCTTTCATGAAGTACTCTAAGATTTTGTGATCTATCCATATTTCAAACTGATCCTTGGCTCTTTCTAAGAAATGCCTCCACACTTCTAAGTATTGAATGATTGCTAACATCTCTTTATCATGAATCTCATAATTTCTCTCTGCTTTATTTAATGATTTTAAAATATAGGTGACTGGCCTCCATCTCTTATCTTCATATTTCATCAACAACACTCCTCCTATAGTAAAATCTAATGCATCCACCTCTACTCTCATCTCTCTATCTAGATCTGGTATTACTAAGACCAGCTTTGTCGTAAATCTCTTCTTTAACTCCTCAAATGCTCTCTACTGTTTTTTTTTGAACTCCACTTTATATCCTTCCTCATTATCTCATGTAACAGCTTCGCTATCTTTATCAAATCTTTGACAAACTATCTGTAATAGTTTGCTAACCCTAAAAACTTCTGCACATTCTTCACACTCTTTGATACTGGCCACTTTACTACTTCTTGAACCTCTTCTCTCTCCATCCTTACTCCATCTTCCCCAATTACCACTCCTAAAAATTCCACTTCCCTAACCTTTCACACATATTTTCTGG
>JAJOHK020002046.1:0-10616 GCA_022457215.2 Leucocoprinus gongylophorus
AGAGGTGAAAGCTTTTTCTTGCTTCTGAGAGTGAGAAATGTCAATGTAGTTTGTCCACAAATAGGTTCCAGTCGGAGAGCCAGTCTTGAAGGATGCCCTAGTCTTCTTGGTTGAGGCCTACCTCAAACCAGTCCTGGGCTACTCCAATAAGATAGGTCATTATAAAGTTGATTTTCGCAATGTCCATGTTGAATTGTGCCAGATTAGTATAGAAGTATAGATAGCATTGGAACAGGAAATTATTAAGCTTGTCAGGCTCAGTGCTACTAAAAGTGTCAGGAATGTGGGCTTTGGTTCCCCTTATATTGGTATTAGGTCCAGAAGTCTGATTAGAATTAAGAGTGTTAGCAAGTTGGCCAAGTACTTCAGCTAATTGTTCATTAGTATTATCACTCCAACAGTTTGGACTGTGAGCGAGTAGAAGATGTGAGTCTATTAGCTGTATTATTAGGATTAGTGGGGGCATCCTCCCAATTAGAATCATTGTCTGCAAGGACAATACTTGGGCCAGAAACAGGCAAAACTATTTAGCCAGATTAAATTGTACTGGAAGGAGACCTCAGAGATGAATAGCCTCTTTGGTGGATTCATTTTGAGCATCATGGTGCATTTGGCAGATAGGCCATCTAGTCACTGAAACACAAGATTGTGTTGAAGGGTGTCCCAAGTGGTAGGACTAGAGTTGAAGAATTACGGCGAGAGGAGGCTATTTGGACTTTGAAGTGCAAATTGTAAGGTTAAATTGCAGGTGGAACTGTAACAGAGGATTTAGCAGATAGAACTGCTCAGAAGTGATAGCAGACTGGCTAGTCTAATAATACTGTCAGGTGTAGTTCACAGAATGGACTTGGAGATGAGTAGACTTATAGAACAACCTTGGCCTCAGCTTATGTGTTGCACTGCCTATCTGCTGCATAGTTGCAACTTCAGATAATGGGAAGAAGTCTGAGATGGAAGTGAGTACTGATTGGTATATTGCTATTGAACACTGGAGATCAAGTTCAATAAGAGTTTATCTTTGTTGATTATCAGACTAGTGAATTACAGTATAACTACTAGTCTTATATACAAACAGAAAGTATAGGCATATGACATAATATCAAAATCCAAGAAATCATGTCAACTAACAAAAGACTATGGGACTTGATGAATTAGGTTAAGAAACATAAGCTAACTGTCACAAATGCCATCAAATTCAATAGACATTCTTGTAACAAGTTGGACAATTTATAGTAAGCTCTTTATCTTTTTTACAATGCTACTCAAAATAGAGTAATAAATTTATGCCTCCTAAAGGAAATTCTATTATACCAACAGACAGAATGACCCTCTTATTCCAAAGCTGAACTTATCAATACTATCAAGAAATGCAGCAATTCATCCACTCTAGGTTCAGATTGTATATCTTGAAGTCATTTCAAGTCATTGGTTGATAATAACAAATATTTTAATTATTTTGTCAATATAGTGAATATATGTATCAACTTAGGCTATTAGCCTTCTCACTTCAAAAAGTCAATGTTGATCATTATTTCAAAAGCCCAACAAACTATCCTATAATAGTCCCAAAATCTTCTATCTCATTGTTCTCCTTAACATACTAGAAAAACTCATTGAAAGCAGTAGACTTCAGGCTCATTCTATCACTTTAGGATTGATTCACCCTAACCAAATAGATGGCATCAAACAGCATTCAATTACAGATGCTAGTATTTTTCTAACTTATCTAATTTATACAAGTTAAATAAAAGATCTTTATACAAGCATGCTCACTTTTAATATTGCTTAGTTTTTCTCTTCTTTGAATCATCAACTTTTTCCAAAGATTCTAGACAAAGCTGGCTTCAATTCAAGAATTTCTTGTTTCTTTTCTGATTTTTTATCTAATAGACAAACTCAATATGTGTGGAACCATTTTATTTTCCCTTTTTTCAAAGTCAATGTAGGTATAGGTCAAGGCTCCACTCTTTTGCCTATTCTTTTTGCTCTTTATATTGCTTCTATCTTTCATATATTCAAAAAAAGAACTAAAAATCTTCTTTCTCTAATTCAAGTTTCAACTCTTTCTTTTGTAGATAATGGTCTTTTTATCTCTTAAGAAAAAAGCTATGAAAAATCCAACACAAATCTCTTTTGTAGTTACAATATTATTTCTTCTTTATTTAACCAGTTTGGACTAGTTATTGAGTATATTAAATCAAAGGTCTTTCACTTTTTGAGATTGACAGAGAACATTCAATTTAATCTTCTCCTCTGGATCTTAGACTAATAGAAGAACTTCTATTATATCCAAAGAATACATAATGATACCTAGGCTTCTTCTTTGCTAAGAATTTGTTGTTTTATTATCATGTTCATCACTACACCAATAAAGCCCTTTCCATAATAAAAGGCATGAAACTACTAGGAAACTCAAATAGAGAGCTATTTTCTATGTGTAAATAACTCATGTGTTCTTTCAATCACACTATATAGATTTCAACTTTGGTATTTCAAAGGAGCACCTCTTTATCAGTTACTTAAAGAACTTTAAAAAATGCAGAGAAGAGTGGTATTATAGATTACTAGAACTTTTTGAATATTGCCTACTTGGAAAATAGAAGCTATAGCTAAACTTATATCTATCCACTTCTATCCTAACAAGATTAATAGTTGTCACTATTTATATGTTGTGTTTCTTTCTAAACAATATATTATAAAAAATGTAAAAAATCAAGAGCTCTATTATAGACATTAACAATTGTTTAAATAAATTATTTCTCTACTTTGATAGTCTTAACAAAGAACTTTTTCCAGGGTTTTGCTTAGTAGATACTTTCTCTAATTGTTTTTCTTTTCTTTTAGTGAACTTTAAACACTAGTATTAAGAATAACATAACCATCTCAATCTCACACATTTATAGAAAACAAGAAATTATCACTAAATCAGTACATCATGTAATGAATGTTACTTCTACTGAAGCTGAACTCTTTGCCATTAGATATAGTATCAATTGCACTATCCACTTATAAAATGTTGAATATATTATAGTAATAACAGATACTATCCCAGCTACTAAATGGATTTTCAACACATCTGTATATCTATATCAACTATATTTCATTACTATATCAAAGAATCTTAAAGAGTCCTTTAATAAAAACCCCAATAATTCAATTGACTTCTAGGACTGTTTAGAAAGTATCAAGTAGTCTCCACATACTCTAGTTGACAAAGAATATAAATATCTACAAATTAATACTGTCTTACCAAACAAATTATCATAGGAGTTTAGCAAGAAAAAAATATGATTCTATCATTAGCAAGTAGCAAATGTCTTTTCAAGCATTAGAATATAAAGAAAGAAATTTCATGGATTTAAATGATAATGATAATCAACACATTTGCCCTACTTATACTAAAGAAGGAGCATGGCTAAAATACTTTGGATTATTCAATTTAATATGTGTGTGGATAATAAGACTAATCACAAATCATGCTCCTACAGGCAAATACAAGCTTAGATTCTTTCTCAAAGAATTTATTGCATACTCATGCAGATCATATTCTATCAAGATGAGAAGATACATTTTATTTGAATGTCTGAGATTCAAGAAATTATAGAATCCAAGGAGGGAATCTCCCAAGGACATTATTTCTTAAATTTAACCCTAGAGTATTTTGCTTTCAGGATAGCATCTTTATATAACATAACATTATCTACTTTTTAATTTTTTTTTTCTATTTCATTTTATTTCTCCTTCTATTTAAGTAGTTACATTGTGTAATTACCACAGTCTACTAGTACATCCTATATAATAAATTTTTGGATTTTTTAAAAAAGATACTAGAACAATAATGTCAAGAAACTTATGGTAAGTATGTTTTGGCAATATTATAGACTAACTTTTGAGATATCTGAGATATTCATTTTTTACTCACAGATAAAATCTTTTATAAAATTTTTCCATCTATGCACATACATGTACAGATGAAGTTTATATGTTCTATAACCTAGTGATTCTACTATTCTCTTAGCAACAGTTCTAACTATGGTACTCAGTACTTAAGGCTAAGTAAATATTTTGTATTTTTTTCTCAGTTTGATAATTGAACTCTGGTAACTTTTTCTTTTATATACTCTTAAACTCTGACTCTATCTAAAATTATAACTATATAATAAGTAATTAGTACAATACATAAGTTGGGACCAAGATTATTATCCAGATATTTTTAATCTCACAAATAACTTATCTTCCATAGCATTATTATCTCTCTTTAAACTTTATGAGTACTCAGTTTTTTATAGTAGAGTTTACTTCTATTCAAAACCTTATAATTAGTCAGTGTTTCCCTATAAATCAATTTGATTAAATATCTGTCTAACTTGGAGCTAGTTTCAAACACTAACCTTACTTAATATAGATAGTTGCTATATTATATAGTAATAGCACTACTTAAGTTTCCAAGTATTTTAGATACTTATTTCTATATTGAAAACTAGTAAATATTAGAATTGAAGATAGTGGACTTTATTGATTTTATTTTTTTATTCTAGAGTCTAGGGCTAGGGTTTAGCATGATGTCACACATTAGTCACATGATCATGTAACATATAGAAGAACATAGAAGATTCTAAAAGAATAATATCATATAATATATTAATTGTAAGGAGACCCTCTGCTTTGCCTAAATTCAAGTTGGTAGCATCTATTAAAGCCTAAGTCAACTCTATAGTTTTTTCATTTCTCAATTTTTATACCAATATTTTGCTATAATACTATTAAACTTTTCTAACTCTTGTAATACTACTGTAGACCTCTATATACTTTTTCATGATTATTGGCCTACCTCTACCAACCACTAACTAATAAGCTCTTGTTATCTAGCAACATTCCATTAAGATATCTGATTATCTAGCATCATCATTCTATAGCTAAGTTACCAAATATTCTGCTTAATTAGAATAGACTCTTGGATACTTAGAGTAGCTGCCACTTCTAGAAAACTCCATTCTGTTCTCTTAGAATTTCTCTAAAGATAAGTTGTATACAAATAATATAGCTTAGAATTTCTCTATGTTATAACAACTACTAGACACAAAGTCCAATAATCACACAAACTAGTAAAGCTCTTAGTAGGCTATCAATGTGGAAATCACAAGAGAACTTGATAAGGAGTCTCTACTGTATTGCTATCCTATTTATATAATTTACATATGGTCCATACTACTTAATATTTACCCTATCCTAAAGTCCATATGTCATCCATGAAGCAAACATGCTGTTGACATACTTCTTGATGTTATCTATTTAGTTCATTCTAGTCTGCTCTCAACCTATGACTTCATATCATATGATATGTCATATGACCACAGTCATGTGCCTTTTCATTGTCAATAAAAAAAAAAAGAAAAAGAAAATCAAAAAAAATAAATATAAAAATAAATAAAAGAAAAAGAAAAATGTTAGTGTCCAAGCATACCATAATACTCTAGAGACATAAACTTTACTGAAATACTATGGACTTTGTTCAGTTGTCCTAACATTAATAGTATGTTAATCTCATATAGTGTTAAACACAGTTTACATCTTGTTATCAGAGATCTAATAAGGTATCTTGGAAGTTCAAATAAGTTAGTTATATATTATCTGAGAATGTAGAAGATGGGGTTGGAATAATCTTTGGCTTCAGCTTATATGCTATACCTTTATAATTCATACTAGTTGTATATTTGAGAAGAGAACTTAGAGAACTTTAGAAGATTAGGACTACTAGAAGATGATAGGGCATATTGTTACTAACACTAGAAGTTAGTGTTAGTTTTGGTCAACTTTCAGAATAAAGCTAATACAGTGTAAAATATCAGTTTATATACTAGGTATACTACCTAGGATAGTCATCTGGAATAGAACTGCTAAGCAAGTTACCCTGAATATTGGTAATCCTTGAATATCAGGAGTAGAAGTTTATAGAGTTAGCAAGAAACTAGCAAGGATTTAAAAGGGGAATAGAGAAAGATAATCTATACTGGAAGAGATTAGGGAGTGCAGATGAGGGAGAAAGTATTGTCTATAGGTTAGGATGGATGACCAGAATGAGATGTGACATATAATATATATAACATTTAGGATAGGTTAGTAGTAATTTTATATAGACTATTAGCTAGCATATATAAGATAAACACTCTATACCAGAAACTCTGTTGAGTTCTTTTGTATTAATATAATACAAGGTTTCTTTTTTGCTTTATGACTTGAGCTTAAGTTGTAACATTAGAACTTAATTCCCATTTCTGAGACTGCTTAATACAAAGTTTTCTTTATATCTTTTTTTTTACTCTCTTATCATTCCTAATCAAAGACAACACTGTCTTTAGTCAAGAAAAATTACTAGGCCCTAAGCATTTAAGATATACCAACATTTTATGAATGTATTCTTTATCTTTCTTTGAGTAATAGCTCTATGCTATTAGCTCTCTTATATTCAGTATATACAGAAGAACAACAGTTGTTCTTAAAATATCATTAAGAGTAGAATGATTTTTTCAGGTTAAAATTATTTACATTATTTTAAAGTAGTAGTTGATAGCTTAAGTAATCAATAAAGAGTGTATGGTGGGATAAGAAGAGAGCTTATTAGCATTTAATTTATATAGGAGTTTATAAGAGTAGCAAGAGATAGTAGGTACAAAGAATGAGTATTAGTGGAAAAGTTTATAAAAGGAATGAATGATATTATTAGAAGGAAACTTGTAAAGGCAAAAGACCCCCAAGGAGCATTGATCAGTAGTGTGAATATACTACTAATTTGGACAGACATTAGAAAGAGAGTTAGAGGAAGAAAGAAAGGCTAAGAATAAAGAAGAAGAAAAGTGGGAATCAGAAACAGAAATAGATGGGAATAGTGAACAACTAAGAGGGGTTCATATCACAATTGCTCTCACTCCAGATCTGAATAAGAGAACAGAAAGAATAGTAAGACCTACTTCAATAAAGAGAGTAGTAAAAACAAATATAGTAGTGGTTAGAAACTCTCTACAAGAACAAGGAGGAAGGGAAGGAAGAATGAGGAAGGATCTGTATACAATAGATGTGAGCAAGAAAACAAACTGTTACAATTATAGTGACAACTATAGTAACAGAGACAATTTAAAAGAGAAGAAGAGTCTAGTAGTCTTTGACTAGGCTCTTATAATAAATCCAATATACTAGCTAGTCATGTTATGCAAGCTGGTATTTCAGAATTAAAGAAACTCTTAAGAAAAGTGATAGTGAAGATTGGGCTTGATAGAATTGATAAACAAGAGGAAATCACAGTGGAAGTACTGTTTGATAGTAAGACAGCAGGTTTAGTTCTAAGTTCAGAATTTACAAGAAAGCAAGGGTTTAAGTTGAAGAAAATAGAAAAACCTATTTATATAAGAAATGTGAATGAAACATTCAACAAGGAGAGACCAATAGAAAATACAGTGAAAGTAAATATTTTTATAAAGGACATAGAGAGAAAACAGAGAACAGAGATTGATATCATAGATAAGCAGAAGTGGAGTGTGATTTTAAAAATACTGTGGCTTACATATCACAATTATAAGATCAACTGAAGAGTAGGAGAGGTGAAGATAACAAGATGTCCAGAAGAGTATGAAAAGCAGTAGAGGCCAAAGCAGGGAAAATCAGAATGGTAAAAACAAAAGAAAAAAGAAAAGAAGTGAGAAGAGAAAGAGTAGAAAAAGAAGAAAAGATCAAAGAAGGAGGAAACAATAGAAGTAAAGATAGTAGAAGAATGGAAGATTTGGGATGAGGAAGAAGTAGTAGTAAAGTCTAAAAAGGAGGTAAAAATTAGTACTTTTGATATTTCACAAGTGGATTTATGTTTTTGGAAAAAAAAGTAAGTCAAAGGATGCCAACAAAGAAAATCTAAAACTATACAATTGAATTGAAGGAAGTGTCATAGTACACTTGAACTCTTATATTTTATTTTGATTTTCTTTCCTTTTTATTTATTTATTTTGATTTGATTTGGGTAGAGTTATTTATTGTTAGTACAGACCATAAACTATTTGTATAAATAGGGTAGCAATACATTGGGGACTCTTTATTGAGTTCTCTTGTGATTCCCATAAGACTCTTGTTCCATAAGATTACTTAGTATACTATTGATCATTTTGATTAGTGGTTGCCACAACAGAAAGAATTTGTGCTACAGAAAGGGAAAATCTATCTCTTGTCCAGAGAGGAAAGAGGAGAGGTATGTGAGTTCATTGAGAAACAGTTGAGGAAGAGGTATATTAGACTCTCAAAGTCACCTCAAATGGCACCAGTGTTTTTGGTAGGAAAAAAGGGTAGTAGGAAGTGTATATTACAGAATTATAGATATTTAAATAAGTGAGCCATTATCCTTTACCTTTGATTTCAGACATTGTAGAAAATATTTATATGAAAAAGGTATTCACTAAATTAGATTTGTGTATGAAGTGATAAGTGGAAGGCAGTATTTACAACACCAGAAGTGTTATTTAAACTAATAGTAATGTTCTTTAGTTTGATAAACTCACCTGCAATATTTTAGAAAATGATGAATAAGATCCTATGGGATTTAATCAACACTGGAGAAGTGGCAAGTTTTATTAATGAGGTAATTGTAAGAACAGAGAAATAAAAAGGACATGACAAAGTAGTAGAATGTTGTGGCAACCACTAGACCAATGTCCAATAGTAGCACAAGGCAGCAAATCTCTTAAGTTGGATATAAAGTGGGAAGTTCACAAGAGAACTTGACAAGGAGTCTCTGCTAAATTAGAGTTCTATATATATGTTTTACATGTGGTCCATGCTAACAATAATTAAACCTGCCCTTATGTCTATGCTTTATTCTTATGTCTGCCTTATATCTTACTTAAGGCTACCATGTTGTATATATGTGCCCTGATATCATCTTCCAGATCCTTCTACCATGTTCTAGGCCTATGACATCACATCATGTGACATGTCATGTGACTGCAGTGTCACATGCCTCTTCATCATCAAAAAGGAAAAGAAATTCAAAAGAAAAGAAAAGAAATATAAAATTAAGAAAAATAGATAAAAGAAAAAGAAAAATGTTAGTGTTCAAAGCATTCCATAACATAGAAGAGGTAATAAAGAGGTTAGCAGAAAACAATTTGTGTATAAAACCAGAGAAATATAAGTGGAAGATTAGGGAGATAAAATTCTTGGGAGTAATGTTAGGACCAGAAGAAACAAAAATAGAGCAGGAAAGGGTAAAGATGATATTGTACTGGCTAAATTCCAAGGAGTTAAGAGTGTTCAGAAGTTCTTGAGACTTTCCAACTATTATAGACAGTTTGTCAAAGATTTCATATCTATAGCTAGGCTATTATATAACCTGGTAAAAAAGATCAGAAGTGGGACTGGACAGAGAAATAAGAAAAAATATTTAGAGAGTTGAAGGAAAGGTTTATAAAAGAAATAATATTAGCTGAATCAGATTTGGACTAAAGAATAAAGATAAAAGTTAATGCATCAGACTATGTAACAGAAGAAGTGTTATTGATGGAATGTGAAGATGGATAATAGAGACTAGTGGCATACTTGTCAAAATATCTGAATGAGACCAAGAAGAACTATGAAATTTATGACAAGGAGATGTTAGCAGTGATTAGAAGATTAAAAACTAAAGATATTTACTAGAAAGTGCTAAGTACAAGTTTAAGGTCTGAATAGATTACAAGAATTTGGAATATTTCATAAAGACATAGAAGTTAAATCATAGATAAGCAAGATAGGTAGCACATCTGTTAAGATTTGATTTCACTTTGAAACATATACCAAGAACAAGAATAGGAAAGACAGATAGTTTGAGTAGGAGACTAGATTGGAAAGTAGAAGTAGAAAAAGACAACAAAAATAAAAATAACTAGAAGAAAAGATAAGAAAGTAGTTAGAGTAGTAAAAGAAATAAAAAAGGTAGAAGTTAAAGTATTGAGAAATGATGAGTGACAGATAGAAGAACAGCTAGTGCTGAAAGAGAGGAAATTATATGTACTAAATAATGAGAAGTTGAGGGTAGAAATTATCTAGTTGCATTATAATATACTGGTAGTAGGACATAAAGGAAGATAGAAGATGATGGAGCTATTAATAAGAAACTATTAGTAGCTAGGAGTAACAAAGGATGTGAAAAAATATGTGGATGGATATAATTTGTATCAGAGGATAAAAAACTGTACAAAAGCACTAATAGGGAAGCTAATAGCTAATGAGATGCTGGAAAAACTGTGAACACATCTAACAGTGAACTTTATTATGAAGTTACTATTAGTAGCAAGAAAAGATATGATTTTGGTAGTTTACAATAGGTTGTCTAAGATAGCATATTTGTAGTAATATCACATTTTGTTCTGATCATCTGTCTGTCACAAACTTCATTCAGCTTATATCTCCACAACCAGTGGACCGATTTTCACAAACTAAGTTGCGCTGGAAAGCCCCAAATGAGGGCTATCCACACATATGCGGGATGTACAAAAGCAACAACGAACGACTGAGATATCAGGCCATCAGTAGCTGTAAAAGCTTTGTCTGCTAATATCTCATGAACGGCTGAACGGATTCACACGATTGAACTTGCGTTG
>JAJOHK020002047.1:0-10616 GCA_022457215.2 Leucocoprinus gongylophorus
ACAAAGCTGTTAACATCATTCCACCTACAAACAGATAGCCAAACAGAGAGAATGAATTAAGAACTAGAACAGTATCTGAGGTTCTTTGTAGATCATTGACAAAAGGATTGGCCAGAATAGTTGGCATTAGTAGAGTTTGCAATTAACAACAAGATACATTCCACAACTAAAGTGTCTCTGTTTATAGTGAACTATAGGAGAGAATTGAGAATGGGAATAGATATTAGGCAAAAAGAGAAGATGGAGAAGGCAATGGAATTTGTAGAAAGAATGAAAAAGATATAGAAAGAAGCAGGAGTAGCATTGAAAAGAATACAGGAAGAAATGAAGCAGCAAGTAGATAAAGGAAGAAAGGAAACAGAAGTATGGAAGGTGGGAGATAGAGTCATGTTGAGTACAAAGGATCTGGTATTTAAAGAAAGACTGGCACAGAAAATTGTGAATTGTTATATTGGACTATATATCATTGACAAGGTAGTATCAATCAATGTGGTCAAATTATGACTGCCTAATTCAATAAGAATTCATCTGGTAGTAAATGTTGATCATATAGTATGACATAAAGACCAAGTAGAAAGGCAGAAAAGGAAAGAAGTAAATCTGGTAGAAGTGGAAGGAGTGGAGAGGATATTAGATAAAAGAAAAGTAAGAGGAGTAGTAAAATACTTGGTCAAGTGGAAGAGATTTATAGCAGAACATGATAGTTGGAAGAAGGAAGAGAATTTAGAAAATACAAAGGAAGTAGCAGCAGAATTTGAAGGAAGGATGAATGTGGAAGTCAGAAGACAGGAAAAATTGGAGATAGCAAAAGAAAAGGACTTTAGGAGAGGAGAGTTACCAGAGAAGTATATGGCAAAAATATTGTATAGATAGGACAATGGAAAGTTTGAAGAAGAATATTTAAGGAAGCTAAAAAGAAATTGGGCAAAATAGAAGGGGAAAGATAAGACAGCAAGGGAAACTAATAGTTTTTCCAGGAGTAGGAACCTTAAAGGAGGGGTAATGTCAAACTTACAAAGTTTAGAGTTCTTTTTAATTTAATTTTCTTCTTCTTCTTTTTTTTTTTTCTTTTTTTTAGTTTCTACTCTGTGAACTGGTACTAGGGTTTAGTGTGACATAGTGGTCACAAGTCATGTAGTAGCAAAGAAAAGATATAGAAGGTTCTGGAAAGATGATATCATATAATATAGATAACATATGTTGGCCTTAAGACAAATATATGATTATTTAGGGTAGGCTAAAGTAGTAGAGCACAGACCATGAGCTTTTAGTATATAAGATAGACAATCCTGTACAGAGTTCTCTATTGAGTTCTCTTGTGTTAACCCTAATATAAGGTTCTATTCATTGATCAACTCTAAGATCTTTGAGTTATAATAGTCCTTCATATCCACTTTTTCTAGCTGCTCTTCTAAACTTCTGAACAAATTCCTCCATTGTCTTGCTTCCTTGCTTTAACATCTTCAACTCTACTACTTTTATCATTTCTTTAACTCCTCCCACAAACTCTTTCTTAATATCTGCCAAAAATTCTCCTGCTATCTCATATTTCAACAACCTCTCTTTTAAGTCCTCCAATATATTCTCTTTTTATACATCTGCTGAACCTTTCTGCACATAGGATAACACCCACTGAATCTGCTCCTGTACTATTACTCCCCTCATCTTTATTCTTATATATAACCTGCATACTATTACAAAATCTAAGACCCTTGATGAGGCCCCATCAAACACCTGTGGCCTAGCCACTTCTGTGCTTGTTGCTACTGCTGCTCCTACTCCTCCTTGTGCTGCTAATAGTACTTATACTTAAGTCTGCAGTGCTGTAAGTTGTTCCTACTGTTGTTGAGCTAGAAGCTTATAGTTGATTTGGCTACATTGGCTCATATTGTAATGAGGGGCAGACAAAATGGGTGAGGGTAATGATGATAGTGGTGTCAAAGTTAAAAGTGGTGGACTTCATTTATTCTCCTTTTCTTCTCCTTTTCTTTTCCATTTTTATTCTCCTTTTGAGTTATATTTCCTTTTTTTCTATTCTTAGAACTTAGGAGAGGGTTAGAGTGACAGTCACATCACATGACATAGTCACAGTGATGATCACAAGTCACATAACTCATGGAAAGATGTAGAAGGTTTAGAAAGAGTAATATCATAACGTATGTAAAATACATGTTAATCTTAAGGCAAACACATGGCTATTTAGGGTAGGCCAAAAGTAGTTAGCACAGACCATGAGGTTTTGGTATATAAGATAGACAATCCTGTACAAAGCTCTCTATTGAGTTCTCTTGTGTAAACCCTATACAAGGTTCTTTCTTTTGACCAACTCTAAGATCTTAAGTTCATAACAAGTAGTAGTAGTGGTAGAGGGGATGACATATATAAAGGCAATAGAGAGATACTTGTGCTAGCCTTGCTCTCTGACTTATACTTAGAGCTTGAAGCAATCTCTGTAAGTATTAATGGGCTCTCTTCTTATTCCACCTTACACTGTCTACTAACTACTTCTACTACTGACTACTGCCTTAAAGAAAATGTAAACTATTTTGAGCTAAGGTCATTCTACTCTAAGCAAGACCTTAAGAATACCTACTGTTCTCTTATATAGATAGGCCACAAGTGGATCTGTAGCACAGAGCTGATATTTAAAAAGAGTATGTAGTATATCTATAAAAGATGATATATCTGAAAGGTACTAGTAAGCTTTGATACAATCAAACAGCTAGGTTTTCTCTGCCTAACTAGTATTTCTCTTATGCCTAAAGCCTAGCAATTCTACTTGACTAAAGGACAATGTTGTTCTTTAGTCAAGAATGATAAGAGAATAAAAGTATGAGAGGGTCCTGTGTTGAACAGTCTCAAGAAAAGGAATTGAGTTCTAATATTATGACTTAAAGATCTTAGGGCTGATCAATAAATAGAACCTTGTATTAGGGTTAACACAAGAGAACTCAATAAAGAACTCTGTACAGGATTGTCTACCTTATATATACTAAAAGCTCATATGTTACAACTCAGAAACCTTAGTGTTGGTTTGGGAGAAGAACCTTGTATAGGGTTTACACAAGAGAACTTGATGGAGAGCTCTTTATAGGATCTATCTCTACTTATATAGTTGTAATATTAGTCTGTGCTACGACTACACTTCTTCTGCTCTAAAGTCCATGCTTCTATCTCATGTCCTATTACTCATCCACTATAAGGCCACCATGCCATATACATGTACCTTGACATTATACTCTTTAATTTCCACTGTACATGTGTGCACCATGTGTACACCATGAGAAACCATTGTTTCTTGACATCACTCCTAATCCTAACTCCTACTCTAGACTCTTCCCAATTCTTCTAGACTCTAAATCCTTCCAGACTGCTCTAGACTACTCCAGGCCTATGATGTAATGTCATGTGACTTCCTAGTCATGTGCCCATATCTTTCTCTAGCTATAGACTAATAATTACTACTATGTCCTAACCCTAACTCTAGAAGTCTGTCCACTCTTTTGAGTTATAACATCATGGTCTGTACTCTACTACTTTAGCCTACTCTAAATAACCATGTATTTACCTCAAAACCAACATATATTAAATCTGCTGTATAATATTATCTTTCCAAAATCTTTTATATTCTTCCATTGCCACCACATGACTTGTGACCATAACATATGATATATGTCAGTATATCAGTGATGTTACACTAAACCCTAACCCTAAGTTCAGAAGATAAGAAGAGAAAAAAGTAAAATAAAGTAAAGTAAAAGATATTAGAAAAAACTCAAGTTCAAGCTTTGTAACTCTAACAAACCACCAATTACAAAGATTAATAGTAACACTACAAGTAAAGCTCTTAGGGCAAATATCTTATAGAAATCACAAGAAAACTCAATAAGAAGTCCTTGCTATATTTCTATACTATTTATACAATACATAAGTAGTTTATGCTAATGTTAAATAACCTTACTTTAAAGTCTATATATCAGCTATAAGTACTCTATGAGAACAACATGCTATAAATATATACTTTGATATCACATCTTTTAGTTTCTTCTCTAATATTCTAGACCTATAACATAATTGTCATATGATGGATTATGTAATCTAATCACATGCCTTTTGATTATCAAATAAATAAAGAGTAAAATACTGAGAAATAAAAATAAAATGAAAAATTTAAAAAAATCCTAGAAAAATTCCTTAAGTTCCATTACTTGATTCTTTCTCTTAATACAATCTTTAAGCTTGGACAAATGTTGTCCTTGTGCTTCTTTAGTTATTTCAAGTTCAAGCATCTTATAATATCTATTCTAAAATACATGTACTTACTATAAGATCAATATGCTATTACTATATTGTATAATATCATTTGTTTTAGAACCTTCTATATCTTTTTTTTGTATCATATGATATATGACTATTATGTCTTAACTCTAATAAAAAATAAAATGAAAATGAAAATAAAATAGAGTTCACTATCCATAACTCTAAATATACATTTCCACTTTACTTCATATTACTATCTCAAAGATAATAAACAAATAAAACATATGAACCAAACTTTAAAGCAATATCTCCATGTATATTGTAACTATCCACAAGATAACTAGTTTGAACTCTTATACTTTATAGAAGTTTCTTATAGCAATACTCTTAGTACTATTACTAATGTCTCTTCTTTCTTTGCTAATAAGAGTTATTATACTAGTATTTTAATACACTATGACTGTAATATTGTTTTCTTCCAAGCTTATGATTTTGCCACCAGCTTCAATAATTTACAAAGTATCCTCAAGTCTGAGATTTCTATAGCCCAACAGTGGTACTCAAAGTCTGCTAATATACAGTAGTCTTTTTTTTTATATCAGCAATTTATTACACGGAATGCAAAGGTAGACCATAGTAGCTACTTCATAACTGTATACATTCAGATAGAAGCACTATGAAAAAAAAATAAGACAGAATCAATAATAAGCTACAATTAGTAACACAGGATATAAGTGATTAAGTGAATGCAAAAGCACTTGGATTGAATTGTAGAAAAAGTGAAAAATGAGATAGGGTATCTCTTCTTGGATTCCAATACTTGTTGAACCTTTGACATTCATAAAGAATGTGTTATCTTGATTCAATGGGGTATAAACCACATGGACAGCTAAAAGTCTCCAAAGGGAAGAATCTCAATTGATATTCTTCTATTGGTACATGATTGGTAATAGCTCTTGATACTTGAGTGCAAAGCAAATTCAAATGACTGAACTGCAAAAGCTATGGGCTGTCTTTGGAATACGAAGGTTCAATGGGGAGTAAGTTGTCACTTAACAGATTGAGGAAGTTTCTCCCTTTAGAATTGGACGCTTGAAAAGTCATCTTTCACTGAGAGACAGAATAGAATTGCACTCAGATTTTCTACAGAAATCTCAGGAAGATTTGCATGGAAACATTGGGATAGAAACCATTTTTTTTGTTTCTTTGTCAACTATCTGATGAAGTGCCCATTGTTGTTTACTAGGGCAATCCCAAAATTCAATATAGTTCTAAGAATCTTTGGAAAAGAATTTTCTAAGTTCTGATGAAATAGCTGTAGAGTAGATTTAATACAGATGAGTTAAAGAGTCAAAGATTCTTCTTGTGATGTGAAGAGAGTCAGTGATGACTATGATATGTTTGATGTTATGGTTAGTAACCACTTGGCTTATACCACAATAAATGGCAAAAAGCTCAGCTTCAGCTGTGGTAATATTGATAGCACTATGTAAAGTTTGTTAAAGAAACAAATGTGTGAAATGGAAGTAGTGACTTGGTTCTTGATACTCACATCTGACATGACTATGGATAAGAAGGGATCAGAAGATGCCCTAAGTATGATTTCTTCTAAGTTTTCTATATGCTTTTCAATGTTCAAAGAACAAGGGTAAAAAGAAAAACGGTCTGGAAAAATGTCAACAATACGATTTTCAGGATTGAATTCCTTGTTGAAAAAAGAAAAGGAAGGAGAAATTTTGTTATGTTATCATCCACATCAATAATGAATGATTTAAGCCAACTTCTCTGTTTAGCCATAAGATGATTAATGAATGTGTTATGACTTTTGTATTCTTGTGACCTGTCAGAACTGAGAATGCTGTGGATGATATGATTGGATGGAAGTGAAGATTGTTATAGTAAGAATCTTCCATATAATTTCTTCAGATGAAGGTAGATGGGGACAAGTCTAGCTATAGCTTCAACATCTAAAGAAGGAGACATTCAAAAGGCTCCAGTAATCTATAGAGCAGCTCTTCATTGCATCTTTCTCAAGATATTAAGATGATAGTGTATAGGTACTTTAATGTAATATTATAGCTAAAATCTGTATAATATTATGGGAAGGGCGCAACACCTATAAAGTCTTCTCTTTTGAAGAGGATTGATGCCTCTAGTTGAATTTTCAAGCAACTTCATATATTTGATGGTAGAAATCACTTTGTTGGAGTAGAAGTCTAGGTGACTTCTAAATGTGAGTTTACAGTTGAAGATGAAGCCTAAATATCTCTAGGTTTTCTTGGAGAGGAGCAAGGGGCCACCAATGGGAGTTAGATCAAGAGGAGGGGGATTATAAGTTCCATGAGATCTAGTGAAGTGAGAAATATTAGTTTTTCCATGTTCAATAATAAGACTATATTTTGAAAGGATAGATAAAATGACATTATAACTATAAAAAATATTTGTGTTTGAATGCAAAATGGATTTGCTTTGAGAAACAAACAAGCCATCATCTACAAAATAAATTATAGGAATAGGAATTTTTAGAATTTTTAGACATTTTTCTAAAGAATAAAAAACAAGAGAAAGATAAAGAGCTAAAAGAATAAGTAATAAAGCAGAGCCTTGTTCAACACCAATGTTAATGTCAAATGAAGGGGAAATAAAATTGTTCTATATATACTTGGTTTTTCTCCCTACTAGATAATTCTTGAAGAATATTGTTATAAGACAAGTGTGTGGACAGACTTTAGGGTTAGGGTTAGTAGACAGAAATAGGATAGTAGTATTATTATTAGTCTACAACAGGAAAAGGGCATGTGACCTGGAAGTCATGTGAGATGATATCATAGGCCTAGAGTGGTCTAGAAGAGTTTATAGGTTTAGAAGGGTCTATGAGGCTAGAAGAGTCTAGACAATAACATCAGAGAGCATATATACCACATTGCTACCACATATAGGACACATGGACGTTAAGGCAGGATGCACAGTCTTGTACAGTCACTGCAGAGTAGACATGAGGTAAACACATTGTTGTAGCATGGACCACCTGTAACTTATATAAATAAGGTAACAATGCAGCAAAGGCTTCTTGTCGAGTTCTCTTGTAATTCCCACTACTAGATAGCCTACTGAGAGCTTTGCTGAAGTTAGCATATCACAAGTGCTATTCTGGCGAGTGGTTGCTACAACAAATATAGATACTCTTCAGTCTAAGCCTACCTTGTTGAGGATAAGAGAAAGGAGCTGATGATTCAAGAAAGGGAAAAATTAAGCAATATCAAATGCTAAAGTGCTTGTAATGAGATTTTTAACCCATCCTGAGTAAATGATATGAGTGAGAACAACATTAGCATCTGTGGTAAATCTCTGTTCAAAATCTCCTAACTGGCTTCCATGAATAAAATTGTTGGAGATAGTATGGAATTGAAGACAGTCTCCAATCATTTTTTCAAAAAGTTTTCCAATCGTATTCAAAAGAACAATTGGTCGATACAATTTGGGTAAATCATATACAGTCTTGTTAGATTTGGGAATTATGACCATTGTTAACAATTTGAAATGAGATGGCCAATATCCCAAATCTATACAAGTATTAGTGATATCTATTAGTTTAGATAAACAATCTTCATCTCTAATGATGATCTTGATATGGCTCCAGGTTAGTTTGTCAAGGCAGATAAATTATTGTATTTTTCAATTGCATCAATTAATTCTTGCTTGGAAAATAAATTCCACTCTTTCATTGACTTGTTAGAAATATTGTCTAGAATATGAATATTAATTTCTTGTGTCTGAGCAGAATTAAAGGAATTGTGTAGAGCAATCCAAAGATCTTCTAGCTCAATACACAGATGTCCTTCATATTGGATAGCTTCAATTACAAGAAGCTTTCATTTCTTGACCCAGTTCATAAGTTCCCATGGGCTGCACTTTTTGTTTGCAATTTCTTCAATTTTGTCATCAAAGAAAAGTCACTTTGTTTTCTTAACAGTGCTTTTGAAGCTGTGCCAGTTTTCAAGACTTCAAGATAATCAATATTTGTCCAGAGATAGTTGATATTTGTCATTCCACCAAGCTTTGAAATGTCTTGTGATTTTTACCAGTTTCAAGTCTCTTTGCCAAGATTCCTCAATTTTGGATGCAAGTAGTTGAACTATCTCTTTGAGGTTTTCAGCATTTTGAAAAGAGGATAGATTTGCATTTTTGATGATCTGGATGATGTTTTTGATGAATTATATTTCTTCATCGCTTTCTTTTGCTAGCGAACATTGTGAATGTAATATTCTTTCTTCCCAAATGGATACATCAATAGTAATAGGAGCATGATCTGATGAAAGTCTCCACTCTGGATAAATACAATGCCGGTTGAATTCTGGAAAAGATGGACAAAGAAATACTAAATCTAAAACAAAGTTAGTATTGTGGTCATTGTCAGAAAATCTAGTAGGAACATTTTCAATAGGATTAGAAATGTCTAAAGAAAAGGAGTTTGCAATGTCAAAAAGAGAATTGCTATGAATGGAATGAAATGGATAATAAGGATCCTATCTACAGTCTCTAATATTAAAATCACCTATCATGATGATGACATTGTGAATGCTGGACTCAGTATTCTTTAAATACTTTAAGGCTGACTGAGAAGATTTAGAATAGACATTAAGCATAAAATCAATAGAGCCTTGGTTTGAAAATAAAATACAGGAAATATCTCTGTAGTTTAAAACATTATTTTGTAGAGAAAAACAAAGACATAAAACATGAATATTGACAACTCTTGGAGAGTTGGGCTGATTTGTAGGATGTCTGGCAAAGGTATGCTAGTTGGGATGGTGAGGAATACTAACAAGAGGTTCTTCTTTGCAATTATTGGAGCTAGGGATGGAGCAAATGATTGACTATGGGGGTTCTTGAATGAATATGATATTGAATTGATGTTGAGTCTCTAGAATTGTATCAACAATTAATCTGTTTTTCCTAACATTTTGAGAGAAAAATTTCAGAACATCACAATTTATAGAGTAGTGTTGTTCACAATTGAACAGGTTGAGTTGGATCTGTTTTCACAGATCTCAGTGTATTTCTTAACATGCCATTCACAATGGAACCTATACTTCCAGAATGGACATAAGTTTAAGTCTGCTTGGTGATCTCTACAACAATTGGAGCATTTGAAAGAATGTGGGCACAGAGTGCCTGATTTTGTTTTGAGGTGAGAGGGATTAGTCTTCTCATTTGCCTTGCAATACTATTCATATTGATGATGGTTTTCAGTCTTATGAGAGCTATTGCACTTGACACACCTAGAGCCCTGGATACAGCATGATATGGTAGCATGTCCCCATCGCCAACAATTCTTGCATTGGAGGACACCTGGATTCATATTGGCTCCTCAAATAGTTGTGATAAATCTTCTTACATTAAAGTACCTATTAATAAGACTTTTAGTCTTATTACTGCTCTGAACATCCCAAATGACAATCCAAATAATCGACATATCAGACTTGGGTGAAACTTTGATGACTCATGGTTTTGATGCAAGAACAATATTGTCGAAGATTTGATTTTGTTTAATAATACCTTCCATATTATTGGGAGTAAGACATTCATTAAATGAGTTATGGGAATAATAGAAGATGCTTATAATTTTCAAGTAGGATTTAGATTGAGGTAATTGGGGAGCTTCAACATTGATAATGTCAATGTTGTCAACTTTTTTGATATAGTTTTTAATAATATAAAGATCAAATTAAGCCATAACTTTGTTAGTGATAACCATGACACAAGCCATGTCTGAACAAATGAAGTCAACTAAGATCTCAGATTTGGTATTCTTAAGATATCAATATACAGTAGTCTTTAGCTTCTGTTTTCAAAGTAAATAATAAAATTTTTATAAAAGCTCAATTTTTCAGAATTGTACAGTCTCTAAGAAACTTTTTTAGAGATATTTTGATTTCTATGGAATTATTGCTCAACCTAACACTCTGTTATGATATATCTCTAAGCTCTATTTTCTTTTAATACTTTCTACAGATTTTATATTCTTTTATTTTATATTCTTTTAGTTTTAGTTCTTTCTTATTTATCAATAGAGGATCACATAATTGATATATATGACTATGTCACATGATGTGACATCATAGATCTAAAAGGAAATAGAAAGGTCTAGTACAATGATGTTAGGAAATATGGATACTATATGTCTATCTTGTAATTATAGTATAGTATATATTGTAATAGAAAGTTCTCTATCAAGTTCCTCTTGTAAATTCCAATATGAAAATAACAGAGACATACTAGTCTTATATAAATTTGTATATACCTCACTATTATGGTGTTAGTTGTTACAACACACTTGATTATTTACTTTTCAT
>JAJOHK020002048.1:0-10616 GCA_022457215.2 Leucocoprinus gongylophorus
TTGTTTTCGTTTTTTTTTTCATCTCCCTTTCCTGTAGTTTGGTTGGCTTTTTGGGTCCCTGGGATTGAAGATGTTGTTTTTTTTTTTTTTTTTAATATAATATTAAAGTGTTTGGGGTGATTTTTTTTTTTTTTTTTGGTCATCAATTTATTACACAGTGCTTGATTGCAGTCCATAACAGACTATCTACTATAAGTAGCCTACAGTTTTTGCCTCAAGAGACTGAAACCCCTCTCATAGGCAGAGAGACACAATTAGAGTCAATAGAGATCAAGGAGAAATTTAAGTAAGAATTGCTCGCAACCAACTCACAAATTATGCATCCAAGTCAAGAGAGACCTATCATACTGAGATAAAATCAACTGAAACTGAGAGATGAGACTAAGAAACTATCTACAGAAACAAAAAAGCAAGCCAAGTGAGCACTCATAGAGGCTTTGGAGAGGTAGAAGGTCGTTCTTGAGAAGAGAAGGCAAATGCACTAGGGTGCTCCTTCAAGAAGTTGACAAAGTCCTTAATTGACAGAGATGGGTCAATCAAGAGACTGTAAGCAAACCTGGAGCAGTTTGCAAAGATGTGTCATCATGTTTCTACCTGGCAATGGCCATACAGACACTGGGTGTACTCTGCAGGGAAAAAGCACTGTTTGTACTCCCCAATGGGAGCGTGGTTGAGGATAGCTCTAGTCACCCTGGCACATAATGTGACCAACTGGCCAATGTGAGTAAGCCAACTACCACCCTTAGAGTAGCTAGGCTGAAGAGGCTTGCAGTTCTTGCCTCTCAGAGTCAGGAAATAGCGCCCCTGGACAGTAGGACAATTGAAGGCAGTTCTCCAAGTATCTAGGCATGAAAGGACACTCTTAGAGCAAAGAGTATCCATAGATGTTGCTGGATGAAGTCTAGCAGCCACTCTAGTGTTAATCATATCGTTATGGACCATTTAATAGAGAGACCACTCAGCCTTGCTAGGGCAGTCCCAGAACTTGATCCTATGGCTAGAACCACTACAAAAGAACAATCAGAGTGCAGAGCAGACAGCCAAAGAGTGGGCTTGTCCAGAGTGTACTAAGGAGTCAACTGATCTCCTAGCAGAGCTAGAGAGTCAGTAATAAGTATAATGTGTTCAATATCCATACTGGTGGCCTTGGAGACACCCAGTCTTATAGCAAACAGCTCAGCATCAGGAGCAGTTGTTTTACCAGCTGGGGCCTTGGAAGACGACACCTAGTGGCCTAGTCTCCAGAAATGTATAGCAGAGATAGCCTGCATGTTCCTGAGGGGTATAGCACTTGTATCAGTGACAACAACAAGAGTAGAGGAAGAAGAAGAGGCCTCAAGACAAAGACAGTCAAGAGACTCCAAGTAGGTGATGCAATTGTTGAGACTTGAGCAATTGTAGAGATGGAAGGAGATGTGATCACAAAGTTTAAAGCCCCTCTTGTGGGGAATCCTATTAAAACCACAGGAAGTGTTTAGTAAGGAGCTATCCCCCACCTACTAATCTCTTTGTACTGTTATGTCCAGTGGCCTCCTTGCTAGAAGACCTTCTTATTTGGTCTGCAGTCTAGTCTGTTTAATAGCCAACAGTAGGCTGAGCCTTTAACCAACAACCTTCCCATTATAGGTACATCTAGGACTAGATCTGACTTAATGGCCTAAGCCTGCTAAGTAAATTAGTAGGGAGTTGCACCCATGCAGTACTTCAGGTGGGGTTTCCTACATCCTGGTGATTCCAACACTCCAGCTTCAACTTGAGCCTGAACTGGTCATTATTATACCAGCAGACCAACAGTGGATATAAATCTCTTGAGCCAGAGGAGAGAGACTACCCCATTCTGCTATGGCCCAGTCCTAGCAGAGGCACTACTCTCTGCTGTACCTTCCCATCCCCTAGCAGGTGGTTCACTTATGCCTATAGGCATAGATCCCCAACCTGTCCAGAGTCACTGCCTTGCCACCTACCAACCTAGTGAGTGCTCCAGAATAGATCTGGACTAGGAGTTGTTTCCACAGTGTGACTAACTACCTCTAAGTTGTACAACCTAAAGATGCAGGGTGTCCTGGTCCTATCCTAGCTCCACCAGCCAGATTCATACCAAACGGTAGGCTGAGCCCTTAACCAATTAGCTCCCCAGAATCTGATCCAACTAGGTGGATTTATGCCAAATGGTAAACTGAGCCTTTAACCAATCAACTCCCCAGGATTGGATTGTTATTACCCTCATTCTCTATCTTATATTGACCTATCCTTTCAGTCCTAGTTATAGGTATCACCAGACATAATGCTCATAATAAGAACTAGTCTAACTACTTAGCCTTGCAAGATTCACAGATTCTGCCCCCTAGGGAGTCTATTACTAGACCTTGTGTTCTAGCAGTAGTAATACTTGTTAGTTCTATAGTATATACCAATTATAGGAATCAAGAACCCCAGTAGGAGCCATATGATATTACTACTACATGGTCACAAAGTTAAAGTATTTGTACTTGAAGAGAATTAAACCCTCAATCTCTTGAACACTCACTCAAGTACTCTCACCAGGTCTTCAGTAAAGAAAACCACTAGGCTATTGAGGCTTTCTAGAGTAAAAACATTAGAGCAGGTTATAAGTGCCTTCTGCATCCCCAACATTGAATATAGCATCCAGGAGCAAGTGGCCTGGCTAGGGACCTCATCTAGGACAGAGAAGTCAATAGAGTGATCAGCTGCAGCATTATAGGACTAGTGGAGGGCACTCCATAAGTCTGGAAGTGAATGGCCTTTACTGCCAGCAACTTGCACTGCTTGATCCAGCTCATCAGATCTCAAGGTTGTTTGTTGCTAGGTGCTATCTCAGCAATCCTGTTGTCAAAAAAGTACTGTTTCACCTGCCTAGTTGCAGAGCAAAAGGAAAACCAGTCCAAGCACTCTCTAGTGCAGTTCTGCACTCATTGTTCCACCACTCCTTAGATTGAGTAGTGATAGTGTTCTTCTTGGCATAGGTGGCCCAGCAGTCAGCAAAGAGTCCGGAAATTGCCTCAGAGAGCAAGTCAAGATCAACAATAGAGTTTAGAGAAGAGAAGTTGAGTTGTGATAGCCCTTCACTCACAGAGAGCAAAAAGGCTATTTCTTCTTCACTATTGCATTTTAGGACCATTCTGCGCACACAGATGTTCTCTTGGGCAATAGGAAGGTCGACTATAAGTAGGGCATGGTCTGAAGGTCTTCTGAGATCAGGCTCAATATGATGAGTGACTTGAGCACAGCTCATGCCTAGAAAGATAAGGTCAATGACTGAGTTAGCATGACCATTGATGTCCGAATAATGAGTAGGGACAGAAAGTGCTAGAATTGAGCACATAAGACTATAGGAATCAGCCAAGTCTATCAAGACCTGGCTAGCTGCAGGATATGAAGAGACAGATGGGTCCCATTCAGCATCTCTAATGTTAAAGTCCTCTCTCATGTACAACAAGTGGGGGATATTCGGAGCTTCATTAGCCAAGAAGTCCACAGCAGTGTGGAGATCATCCAAGTAGACATTCATGAGAAATTGGCACCAGCCTCTATTGAAGAAGAAAAGGAGCTGGATGTCTATGTGGTCAACTATGTCTCTTCTGAGAGCAAATCAAAGCCTGGACAGTCTAGAATGGATAAAACACATAACTCTAGATATCTGCTCAGAGCTCTGTGGAAATCAGACCACTTGTGTCCAATTTGGATGAATGGGAGCATCAACCACTTCATCACCTCCAGAGGTAGTAGTAAATAGTGCAAAGCAAATGAAGTTCCAGGGAGGCTCTTGGATAAACAAAATATCATACAAGTCTTTCTGGGATTCTAGAAGACTATCAACTAGCATATAGTTCTTCCAAACATTCTGTGAATAAATATGGATCATATGAGTTGTACTAGACATATTCATTAACTACTTCACTAAGGCCATGTATATTACTGCAGTTAGCTTGTTCAGAGCATACCTCAGCAGCCTTATTGGCATACCACTGCTTGTCAAAGTGATGGTGCCAGAAGGAACACTTGTTGTCATCAGCAGAGTGGTTATCCCTGCAGTTCAGACACTTGAAGGTGTGAGAACAAGGTACACTATCTGTAGTTGCCTCCCTAGGAGAGTTAGACTTGGGATTGGCCTTGCAACATCAAGTCAAGAGCCTGTAGTTCTCAACTCTGTGAGGACCACCACATTTCTGACACTTAGTGCCTTGAGCACAACAGGCATATATTGGGTGTCCCCAGTGCCAGCAATTGCAACACTGGGCAACCTCAGGGTGCATAGCAATACCTCAGACTGTAGCAGTATGATGCCCAAAGTTGAATGAGTGATTAATGAGAGTCTTACCTTTGGAACTCTTTTGAGAGTCCCAAATATCAATCTAGATTACTGACATGTCAGAGCTAGATAAGGCCTTCATAATACAAGGTATAGAGGCTAATGTGACACTCTCAAAGAGGGGAGAGTTTGAAAGAGCTGTCTCAACCTGGGCAGGAGTAATGGGCAAAGATGATTTAGAGTCCCAGTAGGGAACACCTAAAATCTTTAAGAATGACTTGGATTGAGGCAAGCGAGGCTCAACCTCAGTGCTCTCACCAAGTCCAGCAGTCTTCTTCAACCACTGCTTAATCACCTCCAGCCCTGCTGCAGAAGCAACAGAGTTGGTAGATATAGACACACCATCCCATGCCTTGCGCACTGACTCAACTCTAAGCTTAGAGCGAGTACTGACCAAGCCCTTGTTACAGGATTCCACTACAGATGCAGCATTGGCCACTGCTGTCTCAGCAGCAGCTGGAGTGAGTGGTATCAAGACCTGATACCTAGTAGGTTCCTGGGTCATCATTTTGAGTGTCCTTGAGATAGCAGAACAACTGGGGCTTCCTTGAGGGGCCCTTGCCATACCTAGGCTTGCCTGGTGCATAGAAATAATGGTAGCTTGAGGAAGATCAGGAAAAGCCTCCTTAAGCTGGAGCAAACATAAAAAGTCCTCATGAGATGAGGCAGAAGCAAATTTGAGACCAGGAATGTTCACTTTTGCAGCCTGGGCAAATGATTTGGCCTTGGGCTTAAGCTTAGAGGCCAAGGGGACCAGTGGGGGCCTATTTTGAGGCTGAGCAGACTTGGAGATTGTTGCAGCTGCTACAGCTAAAAGAGAGCAAGTGGCAGCTGGTTTTGAAGCTACACTAGCGGTTACTGTCTTGGGGGCAGAGGGAGCTCTTGAAACAAGCAGAATCTTGTTCCTAGAGTTAGTAGGAGGAGGAGAAGACACTTTGGCCTTTCCCTTGTACCTCTTTTTATTAGTAACCAGAGTAAAAGTGACCTCTTCTACCTCTGGTACATCAACCTCCATCTCAACATCAGGAGATGGTGTTGGAATAAGATTAAGACCATACACAGTCCTTATAGCTTCTACTAAAGTAGAAGCATTAGTCTGAGGTGAAATCTTAAAGCGATTCCAGCCAGACTCAGAAATTGCCTGGAGCAGGTTCCAAACATAAATATCCTACACTTCCTCTTAGTCTCCAGAACAGTTCATAGCATATTGGTGAGTCTCCAGACTCTCTAAACCTTTTCTTCAGGACCAGTTCTAGAGCTGGTAAGCGAGTTCATTCCAGAGGAAGGCCTCAAACTCATTGTATTGTAAGGTGCTCTTCTAAGAGTGTCTCTGCTTCTTCTGCCTCAAGGAACTCTTCCCCTAAGGCTTTATCTTCATCCTCTTCAGGTAAAAGTGAGGAGAAGAGTGTGGGTTCTGACCTCAGGATACCTACTATCTCAAGGGTAACTACAAACAAGCTCTTTTTCAAAAGACTGCCTTCTCTGCAGCTTCTGGCTGCTTTTCCTACTCTTATTCCTGAAGGGAAAGCATCTACTATGAGCTGGGATGACCAGGTATCTGCTGAGGAGGGCAGGAACTTGGTTTTTGGGCCGGAAACAGCCCCCCAAGCTGCCCAGAGGCCCCAAGCCCCTATACTTGGACCTTTCAACGTGATCCATGGATCAGCTGAGTCAGCTCCCCAATTAGAGAGGGAGTGTGATGTGACCGGTCAGCGTGACAGTGACACATTGTCACATACCAATGTCATATAGTGTGACTTGTGACAGTGTGACACATAATATCACACATGATACTGACTTGTAGGATGGTAACCACTATACAACATTACTGTCTGGCTGTGACATGCACCTTGAGGCTGATGCTAAGGTACTTGCAACCTCACTAAGGCGTCTTGCATACTTTATTCAAAAGCGCCCTCTCAAAAATCACCCTATTGAACAGTTCTCCTCTGTCTTGAGAATTAGCTCTTATGTCTAGAGACTGCTTCAGGCTGTCTCTGAGGCTAGTTGGAATCACTTCAAGATCTCACCTCAACCTGATGCTCCCACTATTGTGGAGGCTATGAAGACTGTTTATGGTCCTGTTTCTGTTCCAACTCCTTCTCCTGATGTTGAGATAGCTGTTGATGCACCAGAGGTTGAAGAAGTCGCTTTCACTCTGGTTACTAACTAAAAGCGCAAGGGTAAGAGCAAGGTTCCTTCTCCACTTTCTGGGACTTCTTCTAACTCTAGGAGTAAGACATTACTTGTTTCAAGAGCTCCCCTTCTCCCCAAGGCTATGACCACTCATCTAGCCACAACAACCTCTAAGACCATCCAAGCACAGACAGCACCGCCTTTCTGTTCTCTTGGCCTCCAAGCCTAAGCCCAAGGTCAAGTTATTTGCTCAGGCTGTGAAAACCAATGTTTTCCAGCAGACTCCAAGGTTTGCTTCTGCCTCATCTCATGAGAACTTTTTGCACTTGTTGCAGCTTAAGGAAGCGTTTTCCAACCTTCCTTAGGCTACTATCATTTCCATACACTAGGCTAGCTTAGGCGGTGCTAATGCTTCTCAAGGAAGCTCTAGTTGCCCTGGTATCTTTAGGACACTAAAAATAATGACTCAAGAGATAACCAGGTGTCAGGTCCTTGTTCTACTTGACTCTGCTACTGCAAAGCTCATTGTGACAAATGCTGCTTCAACAGTCCAGTCTTGTAACAAGAGCTTGGTTGAGGCTTGCTCTAAGCTTAGAGTTGAGTCAGTGCGCAAGGCATGGGATGGTGTGTCTATATCTACCAACTCTGTTGCCTCTGCAGCAGAGCTGGAGGTGATTAAACAGTGGTTAAAGAAGACTGCTGGTCTTGGTGAGAGCACTGAGGTAGAGCCTTGCTTGCCTCAATCCAAGTTATTCTTGAAGATTTTAGGTATGCCCTACTGGGATTCTAAATCTTCTTTGGTTATTACTCCTGCCCAGGTTGAGACAGCTCTTTCAAACTCTCCCCTCTTTGAGAGTGTCACATTAGCCTCTATACCTTGTATTATGAAGGCCTTATCTAGCTCTGACATGTCAGTAATCTAGATTGATATTTGGGACTCTCAAAAGAGTTCCAAAGGTAAGACTCTCATTAACCACTCATTCAACTTTGGGCATCATACTGCTACAGTCTGAGGGACTGCTATTTTTTTATTTTTTATTTTTTGTTCATCAATTCATTACACAGTGCTTTATCGCAGTCCATGGCAGACTATCTACAACAAGTAGCCTATAGTTTTAAAGGCCTCAGAGAACAGAAACCCCCTTCATAGGCAAATAGAGACATTATTACAGTTAGAGGAGATCAGAAATGAAATCTAGATAAAGGTTGCTCATAACCAACCTACTGATTATGCATCCAAGTCTAGAAAGATCTATCATACTCAAAATACAGAGTCAAAAGAAACTGAGAAAAGAAAACTGAGAATCTATTTACAGAATCAGAAAAGCAAAACACCTGAGCACTTATAGAGGCTCAGAGGGAGGAGGAGGTCGTTCTTAAGGAGGGAAGTGTCAAGATCGTTGACGGTGGACTTTATTTTATTTTTCTTTTTTCATCTTATTTTATTTTTATTTTTCTCTCTTTTCTTTTTCTATTTTTAGAACAGCTTGGGTTAGGGTTGATTGGTCACGCTGTCACATCAGTCACAAGTTGATGGCAAAGTCACAAGACTGATCACGAGACTTAAGAGAACTTAGTAGAAGATTCAAGAACAAATGACGTCATACAACATGGACACCACATGTTGACCTCATGGACTACACATGGTTGTTTAGGGTAGGGTGCACAGTAGAGAGAACAGACCATCTGTAGGCCTATATAAAGTAGACTAGTTTGTAGAAGAGTTCTCTATCGAGTTCTCTTGTGTTACTCAATACAAGAGTTGTTCTATCGCTTAAACCTTTTGAGCTTTAGTTCATAACAGGAAGGCAAATACACTTGGATACTCCTTCAAGAAGTCAACAAAGTCCTTAACTAATGAAGATGGGTCAGTTAAGGGACTATGGGCAAACCTAGAGCAGTTTGCAAAGATGTATCGTTGTGTTTCCACCTGGCAATGGCCACATGGACACTGGGTGCACTCTGCAGGGAAAAAGCTGTACTCCCCAATGGGAGCATGGTTGAGAATGGCTCTAGTCGCCCTGGCACATAATGTGACCAACTGGCCAATGTGAGGAAGCCAACTACCACCCTTGGAGTAGCTAGGCTGTAGAAATCGTCGATTCCTGTCTCTGAGAGAGAGGAAATGTCGACCTTGAACAGTGGGACGATTAAATGATGTTCTCCAAGTGTCTAGGCAAGAAATGACACTTTTAGAGTGCAAGAAGCCGATGGAAGTTGCTGGATGAAGCCCAGCAGATACTCTAGTGTTAGTCACATTGTTATGGACCAATTGGTGAAGGGACCACTCAGCCTTGCTGGGGCAGTCCCAGAAGTCAATCCTGTAGCTATGGCCTTGAGAAAAGAACGACCTAAGTGCAGAGCAAACAGCCAAAGAGTGGGCTTGTCCAGAGTGTACAGAAGAGTCTACTGCTTGTCTAGCAGATCCTAGTGAGTTAGTGATGAGAATAATGTGTTCTATAGCCATGCTAGTAGCCTTGGCAATGCCCAGTCTTATGGTAAACAGCTCAGCATCAGGAGCAGTTGTTCTACCAGCTGGGGCCTTGGAGAACGACACCTGTTGGCCCAAATTCCAAATATGCGCAGCAGAGACAGCCTGCATGCGTCTAGAGGGTATAACACTTGCATCAGTGACAACCACAAGAGTAGAAGAAAAGGAAGAAGCCTCAAGATAAAGGTGGTCAAGAGACTGTAAGTGAGTTTTGCAATCCCTGGGGCTTGAGCGATTGCAAGGGTGTAAGGAGATGCGATCAGGGAAGCTGTCTAGCAGCCTGCAACCTGGGGTGGCCTTAGCATGTAAGGGATCGAAGCATTCTGTAAGATTAAGTAGAGAAGCTTCAGTATCCAGGAGAGGGCCTTTCAAACAAGCACACTGGGTGTCATTTAAAAGGGCAAGGGACTGTGGGTGAGGAGGAGTGCCCTTGGAGTGTTTGGCACTAAGTAGAGACATCAGTGCATGTTGGGAGGGAAGAGTAGCAGCCCTGAGACAGGACTGCTTTACCAGCTTCTTGAGATGAAGATGGATGGGAATGAGACCTGCCAGAGCCTCAATTCCACCAGTGGGAGAGGTGCAAAATGCACCAAGGATCCAAAGAGCAGCCTTGCACTGCATAGCTGCTAGAAGCGACACCTGGGCCTTGGTAGGAGCTCCAGCAAATAACCATAGTCTAAAGCCATAGGTAGCAATAGGAACAACACAGGAGCGATAGAGGAGGCATTTCTGAAGCAGAAGAAGGCCTCTAGATGAATTTCCAAGCATTCCCATCGCTTTTACTGTTGAAAGTGCCTTGGTAGAATAGTACCAAACATGTTCCTTGAAGGACAGGCGTTGATCGAAGTAAAATCCCAAGTATCTCCAGTATGTCTTGGGTTTGAGAGTAGAGGCACTAATAGCTGAGAGATCCAGCTCTGGGTTCGAGTCATTATGTGCCCTAGAAAAATGAAAAATCTCTGACTTGTCATGCTCCATGACCAAGCCAAACATCACCATCAAGTCTGTAACTACTCTATAGCTACTATAAAGCTCTGGCAGGGTTTTATTATACGTTTTTCCCTGAGAGATAAGAAGACCATCATCCACAAATGAAAGAATACAAGTATCTAGGTTGAGAGCTTGAGCTCTATGTTCAAAAATACGAATAAGAGGAGCAATATAAAGTGCAGAGAGAATAGGAGACAGTGCAGAACCTTGCCCTACACCGACATCTGCATCACAGGCTCCAGAGAGAAAGGAATTCCAAGAATATTGAGTGGATCTACCTACAAGATAGTCAGAAAAGAAGTCTACTACGCAGTTTGCAAAACCAAAGTGACTGAGAATTGAAGTAAGCATGCTATGATTCAAAGAAGGAAAGAATTGAGCGATATCAAATGCAATAATACTTGTTTTAAGACCCTTGGCCCAGCCAGCTCAGACCAAATGAGTCAGAAATACACCAGCATTCTCAGTAGACCGTTGGGCCACACCTCCTAGCTGGTTGGGATGAAGAATGCCATACTTGACAATATCAAACTGAAGTCGTCTAGCAATCATCTTCTCAATAAGCTTGCCCAGAGTGTTGAGCAGAACAATAGGCCTAAAGGCCTTGGGGGTATCATAAGCAGGCTTGCCTGGCTTGGGTATAATAACAGAAACAGACTCCTTGAAATG
>JAJOHK020002049.1:0-10585 GCA_022457215.2 Leucocoprinus gongylophorus
ACTCCTGCTTCTTCCTGTACCTTTCTCATCCTTTCCACAAACTCCATTGCTTTCTCTATTTTTCCTTTCCTCCTCAAATCTACTCCCATTCTTAATTTTCTACCATAGTTTGCCATAAATGGAGACATTTTAGTTGTCAAATGTATTTTGTTGTTAATCACAAACTCTGCTGATGCTAATCACTCAGGCCAATCCTTTTGCTTATGATCTATGAAGAATCTCAGGTATTGTTTCAGTTCCTAGTTCATTCTCTTTGTTTGATCATCTGTCTGTGGATAGAAAGCTGTTGATAACTTCATTTCAATTTCTAACATACTATTCAACTCCTTTGTCATCTTTACTGCAAACTGTGGTCCTATATCTAATACAATACTTTCTGGCAACCCATGCAACTTCCATATATTATCTCTAAATAACCTTGCCAATCTTTCTGCTAATGTCTCTTTTGTGGTTGTCACAAAATATGTCATCTTGGACAACCTATTGCAGACTACTAGGATCACATCTTTCCCAGCTACTAATGGTAACTTAGTGATAAAGTCCACTATTAGGTGTGTCTATGGCTTTTCCAGAATCTCACTCAACTTCAACTTTCCTATTATTACCTCTATCCTATTCTTTATTCTTTGACATATGTTACAATCCTCCACATATTTTCCTACATCTCTCATCACTCCCAGCCACTAATAATTCCTTGTCACTAACTCCATTGTCTTCCATTTCCCTCCATGTTCAGCTACTGGTACATTACGGTGTAACTAGATTATCTCTATTCTCAATATCTCATCTATTAGCACATAAACTTTTCTCTTCTTCAACACTAAGTCTTCTTCTATCTACTGCTCTTCTTCTTGCAACATTTTTATCCCTGTTTTCTTCATATTCTCTACTATTCTAACTACTTCTTCATCCTTACTTCTAGCCTTTTTTATTTTTTCTACTATATCTACTTCTGGTCCATCTATTACTACTTTATATAAACTATGCAGCTAACAGTCCTTTATAAATACTTGATTATTATTGTCATTTTCTACTCCTACCTTCCAGTCCAGTTGCCAACTAAGTCCATTTGTCTTCCCCATTTTTATGCCTAGTACATACTTCAAGGTAAAGTCAAATCTTGATAGGTATAATGCCTATCAGGCTTGTCTGTGATTCAACTTCTGTGCTTTCATAAAATATTCCAAGTTCTTGTAGTCTGTCCAGATCTCAAACTTATATTTATCTCCAGTTTTCTAAACCCCTTATTACTGTCAGCATCTTCTTGTTATAAATTTTGTAGTTTCTCTCAGTATCATTTAGAGATTTTGAGAGAAAGGCTACTGGTCACCACTTTCCATTCTTGTATTCCATAGATAATATCCCTCTTGTAGTATAATCCAATGTGTCAACTTCTATCCTCATTTTTTTATCTAAGTCCAGTACTGCTAACACTGGTTCTTTTGTAAATTTTTCTTTCAACTTCCTAAATGCCTCCTCCTGCCTATCTGTTCACTCCTATTTCTGATCTTTTTTAACCATATTATACAATGGTCTGGTTATAGATGCAAAATCCTTGATAAATTGACAATAATAATTTGCCAACCCTAAGAACTTCTGTATATCCTTGACACACTTTGGTATTGATCAATCTAACACTCCTTTTACCTTATCTTCTTCCATTTTAATCCCCTCTGGTCCTATTATGACTCCTAAAAACCCTACTTCCCTAACCTTCCACTTGTACTTTTCCAGCTTCACATACAAATTATTCTCCACTAACCTCTTTACTACTTCTTCTACAAACTCATTGTGTTCTTCTTCTATTTCTGTTCCAATAATCACATCATCAATAAAACTTACTATTGTGGCAACCACTAGACCAATGTCCAATGACAGTACAAATGGTAAATCTCTCAGTAGGGATATCTAGTGAAAACATGAGTTGTATATTCACAAGAGAACTCAACAGGGAACTACAATAGCATTCTACTGACTATTTATATAAGTATTCATGGTCTGTGCTACGACTGTGCATCATCCTACCCTAATGTCCATGCCTTGTCCTCATGTCCATTACTTATCTACCTCATGTCCTATTTGTCAAGAATGAAAGAAGTAGACTTAAACTTTTCTTATTTTCTTTACTCATTTTTATTTTCTTTTCAATTTATTTTCTTTTATTCTATTTTTAGAACTAGGGTTAGGGTTAGAGTGACAAGATCACGCTGTCACACAGCATGTCACATCAGATGACATGGTCACAAGTCACATGACATATGGAAGGAGGTGGAAGGTTCTAGAAAGATGATATTATACAATGTATAATACACATGTTGACCTTAAGGCATATATATGGTTGTTTAGAGTAGGCTAGAAATAGCTTGCATAGACCATTAGGTATTTGTATATAAGGTAGACAATCCTATATAGAGTTCTCTATCGAGTTCTCTTATGTTAACCCAATACAAGGTTCATGTTATGATCGATGTCTCCTGGGGACAATATGGACATGGGCAAAGGGTATGATGACAATGATTGGCTGTGCCAAAGTAGTCTCAGTCAGCGCCTCATGTAGTAGGTGCCACAACCTAGTCTGATCCTTATTGTCTCCTTATAATATCCTCATATATTACACCCTATATACACTTCATGTGTTATGGTTCAAGACTCAAAGGGTCAAGTCAAGAAGCAACTCTTGTATTGAGTAACATAAGAGAACTCAATAGAGTTCCTAGTACAGAGTAGTCTACCTTATATACTAGTACCCATGGTCCGTGCTAACTACTATGCACCCTACCCTAAATGACCATGAGTATAATATGAGGCCAGCATGTGTTGTCCATGCTGTATGATGTCACTTTGTTCCGGAACCTTCTACCTCCTTCTCTTATATCCCGTAATCAGTCTTGTAACTACACCATCAAGTTGTGACTGATGTGACAGCATGACTGATAACCTCTAACCCAAGTTGTTCTAAAAATAGAAAAATAAAAATAAAATAAGAAATGAAAATAAAAGTTAAGTCCATCGTCAACAATCTTGACATCATAGTTCTTTGGACTAGTAGTATATATAGCATAGATACAATCCTGTATCCTTACACTTTACCACTTATACAATCTCCCTTACTCTTCCTCAAGTCTTTGCCTTAGTTGCAACCTGAGCTCAAGCTTAAGGTCATTACATTTGGTAAAGTGTCGACAAGCTCACCTTGCAAGAGAGGTGTATACGAACAATACTAGACAGAGTTACCTGTTGGAAAACAAAACACATGTAGTGTAAAACTACAAGGAACCAAGATGGGTCCAAGAAGAAAAAATGACATAGAGGCATTGTCAGAACAGCTAGGATCTTTACAGATCAACAAAGAAGCCTCAATAAACTACGAACCAACGGACAGAGATGTCAACAGCACCAGCAGCAACACCAACAGTAAACAAGTCAGCAGGAATGCCAAAAAGCATGGTCCCGGACCCAGGGTGGTTTGATGGTGACCAGAAGAAATTTGAAGACTGGTGGAGAGGGATTAGGTTATTCCTCAAAAGCAACAGAGTCAACGGGACAGACAATAAGATCACAGCAATCCTAGCTCGTCTCAGAGGAGGTGTAGCAGGAATCTATGCACAGAAGAAGCTCAATGAGCTAGATGAAGAAAATAATACCCAAGACTGGGATGATTTCATAAAAGAAATCAAGATAACATTCAACAACAAGTCCAAAGCAGCAGATGCCAAATGGAAGATTGAAATCTTCAAGCAAGGAAAGAGAAATACAGCAGATTTCATGATCGAATTTAACGCACTAGCCACAAAAGCAGATACAGACGATCTACATGCGATCTTCTTACTAAAGAAGAATGTACAACAAGACATTATCAAGATGATACTAGGATATCCACCCATAGCGATGCCAGAGTCACTCAAGGAGTGGAAAGTGGTGATCACATCAGTAGGACAAGGATACGAATCAATGGAGGGATGCCATGATTACAAGACAAGCACAAGAACCACATATGGTGGTAGAGAACAACCAATAGATATTGGAAGGTCAAATAACAATTTCAAAGACAGAAAACCAAAGTGTTTCAATTGCAACAAATATGGGCACATGGCAAAGGATTGCCGAGGAAAGAGGAAAGAATGAGAAACAAGGAAATGCTTCAAATGCGACAAAGAAAGACACATTGCAAAGGATTGCAAGGGGAAGCAAACGATGAAGAACAGAAAAGTCAAGGAGGACTCAGATGATAAAGATAACAAGAAGGAGGAGAGTTTTGGTGACGATCTCAAGTAGGTATGGTACAAGAGATCTCCCATGTAAATTCCCATAATAAATATATTATTCCAAATCGCCAAAGCAGCAATGGAAAACAAGAATTAAATATGCAAGCAAAAATCAAGATGAAGAACAGAAAGAAACTAGAAGTCAAGGCACTAGTGGATTCAGGATGCACACACACAGGAATTGATGAACAATTAGTCAAGGACAAGAAGATTCCAACAAAACATATCAACTTCTCATTTGAGGTTTTTAATGCAGATGGCACAAAGAATGGAGAGGTGACTAAGGTGGCACCTCTAGAAATTGAAATCGACAGACATACAGAACAATTGGAAGCAGTGGTCACAAATCTAGATGGAATGGATATGTTTCTGGGCCATGACTGGCTAGTCAAACACAATCCTGAAGTTAATTAGAAGAACAGCACAATACAGTTTACCAGATGTCCAGGACACTGCACAATAAAACATAAAGATATTTGGTTCAACACTAGGAGGCAAATGGCAACAGATAAAACAGAACAAGACAATGGTGAAATTGGCAAGGAACCTGACAAGACTAATTCAGAGGATTTACCAGACTATATTTGACCATTCACATATTTGTTTAACAAGAAGAGATTTGAGAAACTACCGGAAAGATGAGAATGGGACTACAAGATAAACCTCACGGATGAAGCACCAAAAGAATTAAATGCCAAGGCATATGTGATAACACTCAAGGAAGAAGAAGCATTAAATTAATGGTTAGATGAACAATTGAAAGTGGGTCTTATAGTGGAATCAAAATCAAGATACGTAGCACCATGCTTTTACATACCAAAGAAGGATGGTTCACTATGATTGGTACAAGATTACAGGAAGCTCAACTAGGTTATGATAAAGGACAAGACACCACTGCCACTAATTGGAGAAGTAATCGACAAAGTCAAGGAAGCAAAATACTTCAACAAATTGGATCTAATCTGGGGATACAACAATGTCCGAATCAAAGAAGGAGATGAATGGAAAGCTGCATTCCTAACCAACAAAGGATTATTCAAACTACAAGTCATGTATTTTGGACTATGCAACTTGCCAGGAATGTTTCAACGAATGATGAACAGTATTTTCCAAGAACTGCTCCACGAGGGAATATTGGCAAATTATATGGACAACTTCATGATAGAAGCCAAAACCATAGAAGAACTAGAAGAAAGGACAGTCTAATTTTTGAAGATAGCAGAGAAACACAACCTGTGTTTCAAAAGATCGAAATGCGACTTCAACATGGAAGAAATCCCTATTTTAGGAGTGGTTGTTGGCAAAGGGCAGATTCAAATGGAACAAGAAAAGATTAAGGCAGTAAAAGAATGGAAGACACTGACAAGAATAAAAGATGTGGAAAGCTTCCTGGGATTTGCAAATTTCTATCGATGCTTTATACAAAACTTCAGCCACACTGCCAAGCCATTAAACAAACTAAAAGGCAAGAAAGAGTGGAAATGGGAAGAGGAATACCAAAGAGTGTTTGAAGAACTTAAGGAGAAAATCACAAGTCAACTAGTATTGGCATTACCTAGGAGAGAAGGAAAATTCAGGGTAGAAATGGATGCTTCAGGACATGCCATTGGAGGAGTACTTTCCTAAGAGCAAGAAGGGAAGTGGAAACCTATAGCATTTTTATCAAAGACAATGCAATTAGCAGAACGAAACTATGAAATTTACGACAAGGAACTACTAGCAATAGTAGAAGCTTTGGCTAAATGGAGACAATATCTGCTAGATGCAGCAGAGACATTCGAGATCTGGATGGACCACAAAAACTTGAAATATTTCTGAGAACCTCACAAGCTAAATGAACGACAAGCAAGATGGTACTTGAAGTTGCAAGATTATGACTTCATACTACGACATATTCCAGAAAAGACGAACATGAAGGCAGATATCCTCTTAAAAAAAGAACAAGTCAATACAAAAGAAGACAACAAGGATGTACAATTACTAAAGGACGAAATGTAGACAAGAAAGACTACAGGCAAGATTATGATGTTGGGAAGAAAAGTGATGACAGAAGAAAACAACATAGTCAAGAAAATTTGGAGGAACAATACAAGAGAGAAGGAGATTGTTCAAGCATTGGAAAAAAAAAAGATGGATTAGCATGGGAAGAAGACGGAATAGCATACATGGATGGAAGGATCTATGTGCCAAATAACAAGAAACTCAGGAAAGAAATTCTGAAGGAACATCATGATCCAGCAGATATTAGACATCTAAAACAACACAGAATGCTGGAATTACTCAAGAGGACTTACTGGTGGCCAGAACTCAAAAAAGATATCAAGAAATACATGCAAGGATGTCTCAAATGTTAACAAAATAAAGTCCAGCATTAACGAAAAGCAGGCAAACTACATCCACTAGAGATTCCAAAGAGACCATGACAAGAGATTAGTACCGACATGATAGGACCATTACCAAGTTCAAACGGAATGGATGCCATACTGGTTATTGTGGATCGATTCACGAAGATGATTAGGCTAAAGGCAACAACAACAAACATTTCATTAGAAGGGATTGCAAAAATCTACAGAGACGAAATATGGAAACTACATAGAATACCAAGAACAATTCTTAGCAATCGAGGACCACAATTTGCATCAAAATTCATGGAAGAATTCACTAAAGTATTGGGAACCAAAAGAAAATTGTCTACGGCATACCATTCTCAAACAGATGGACAAATGGAAAGGATAAACCAAGAAATAGGAACGTTCTTGCGACATTATATGAACTACCAACAAGACGATTGGACAGACTGGTTGGCCACAGCAGAATTTTCATACAATGACAAGAAACATGCGGCAACTGGAAAGACACCATTTGAATTGAATTTTCGAAGGCACCCTTGGAAAGGAGACCTGATGGTTCAAATGGAGTTACCACGGGTAGAAGAATTCACAAAACATCTACAAAAGAGTTGGGAACACACTACACATACAATAGAAGAATCTCAAAGGAACATGAAATGACAGTTCGACAAAAAGAGACAAAACCCACAAGGACTGAAAGCTGGAGACCATGTGTGGCTAGAAAACAAAAATATCCATTTGAACTGACTCTCAAAGAAGCTGGATAATAAAAGATACAGACTGTTCAAAATCTCAAAGGATATTAGATCGGGAGCATTTGAACTAGAGCTTCCAGAAGGATGGATGATTTATAATGTTTTCAATGAGGACCTTCTGATATGATGTGTGGAGCTGAAGTTCTAGAGTCAACACAAGAATTCAGCACCTCTTCCTACAATTATTAATGAAGAAGAAGAATATGAAGTGGAAGAAGTATGGAAGCACAGAACATGAGGACAGGGAACACAATACTTGGTACATTGGAAGGGTTATGGGGACAAGCACAATCAATGGATAGCGGAATCAGGGTTGTCATATACAAGACAGGCAATAGAAGACTATTGGACAAGGTATTTGAGTTAAAACCTATAAAGAGAGGGGGTAAAATCCTATTTTGACAGCCCAAGAAATCACTCAAATTCTAAAGCACCTCTACAAACAAATGTCTTTCCAAATTGCAAACAACAACACTTTTACTATGGCACCCACATCCCCAAACCCATATGTATTCAGAAAGTTGAACAATATGGATCAAGCTCAAGTTATGAAGAAAGAGAGAGAGGACTGGGAAAGAATGTACCACAAGACATTGAAGGGATTGGAAGCAATGATTGATGGTCAAAGAATAATGAAGGATATAAAGAAATTAGCAGAAGAAACCAGTACGACAGTCACAGAAATGGAAGGAATGATTCTGACGGCTAGTATCAATAATCGAACAACAAATGCTACCAATATCACCCAGATGGCAGAAGACCTGTGTTATCTAATTCAAAGTGATATAGACAACAGAGTGTTTCAAATCCAGAGAATGCTGGCTAATGAACTCAATCGATACAAAGGAAAAGGTAATAGATATATGGAAGAAAATATTCGAGAGATCCAGAAGTTATATATTGAGGAGGAAAACAGAGGAGAAAAAGGAGTGATAGAAGACAAAGAAGTAATACTGGTCAAACTATATGAGGTATTCACAACAACATTATTTTCATCAAGTACAAGCTTTATAATGGATGAAGTCAAAAACCTCCTCAAGCACATGAAGTTTGTACAAACTCCATCACAGACAAGAATATTCAAACCACTACCACATTATCAATCTCTCAAATCCAGAGGTGAACAAGATCCCATATTTTGGAAAGAAGTAGCAATGACATTCTTGGAAAGGAAACATAATATGGACATAGCAAGAAATAGATACCAAATCCATATGTTCCAAGGAGGTTCACTACACAAGCCCTACTTCATAGCCATCAACAACAAGGATCAAGTCATCATAGGCCCTAGCAAAAAGATAGTGGCCATACATATAGTAGGAGAGTTGGAAGTTTTAGTCTGATTTATGAGGACATGAATTCTGAAATAGAGGTATTGTTATAATCAATGCCTCCTGGGGACAACATGGACATGGGTGAAGAGTATGACGACAATGATTGGCTGTGCCAAAGTAGTCTCAGTCAGTGCCTCATGTAGTAGGTGCCACAACCTAGTCTGATCCTTATTGTCTCCTTATAATATCCTCATGTATTATACCCTATGTACACTTCATGGTTCTTTGGACTAGTAGTATATATAGCATAGATACAATCCTGTATCCTTACACTTTACCACTTATATAATCTCTCTTACTCTTCCTCAAGTCTTTGCCTTAGTTGCAACCTGAGCTCAAGCTTAAGGTCATTACAGTTCACTCTTTTGACCAACTCTAAGGTCTTAAGTTTGTAACACTATTACTCATTCACCATGCATCTACCTCAATGCTAGCATGTCATATATATGTGCTCTGACATCATATTCTTAATCTCTATTGACCATGCATACACTATGAGGAACCCATATCCCTTGACGTCATCCTATCTCTAGACTCTTTCTAATCCTTCTAGACTGCTCTAGGCCTATGACATCATGTCATGTGCCTTCTCTTCTCTTATTGTAGACTAATAATATACTACTATCTATATCTTATCTCTGTCCTTACCAAAATCTGTCCACACTTTCTCGTCTTATAACACTCACCACCTTGCCAGTGTTAATGAGATCCTACAGAATTTCATTCATCATGGTCTAGAATGTCGCTAGTGAATTGGTAAGTCCAAAGAACATTACTGTCAGCTCAAATGACCCCTCTAGTGTTGTGAATGCCACCTTCCACCCATCTCCCTCTTTTATTCATACATTGTTATATCCCCATTGCAAGTTTATCTTTGTAAATACTTTTTTTGTACCTATATTTTATACTATGTCCAAAATCAAAGGTAAAAGATAATTATTTCTTACAGTACATTCATTCAAATACCTATAGTCCTGTATCATTCACTTCTTCCCATCCTTTTTGCCTACAAAAAACACTGGTGCCATTTGAGGCAATTTTGAGGGTCTAATATACTCTTTCCTCAGTTGTTCAGATATGAACTTATGCACCTCTTTCTTCTCTTCTCTCAACAATGGATATATCTTCCCTTTTCTTGGTACAAACTCTTCCTTCATATTTATCATGTGATCCCAAAGTTTCTTGGTGGGTATTCATTCACTTACCTTTTTTCCAAAGATATGGATCCACTTATGGAATTTATCTGGTACCAACTTTCTTGCCTCTGCTTCTGATTTTGCTGCTTTCTCCTCCTCATCCCAAATCTCTCATTCTTCTGCTACTTTCCTCACCTCCATCTTTCTTTAGTTTTTTTTTTCCTTCTTCTGTTTTTCTTCTCTTTCTTCCTGTTTATTTCCTGCTTCTTCCTTCTGTTTCTGCCATCCTGACTTTTCCTACTTTGGTCTTCACTGCTTCCTACATTCTTCCAGACATCTCATCATCTTTACTTCTTCTGTTCTCCAGTCAATCTCAGGATTGTGACATGCAAGCTACAGCATTCTCAAAATCATGTTTTACTTCTGCTTCCCAATCACATCAATCTCTGTTCTTTCTCTATACTCTTGGTAATAGATGTTTACTTCTACTGTATTTTCTATAGGTCTCTCCTTGTTGAATGTTCCATCCATGTTTCTTATATATATATTAGGTTTTCTATTTTTTTTTCAGCTTAAACTCTTACTTTCTTGCAAATTCCAAACTCATCACTAATACTATAGCCCCACTATCCAACAACACTTCCACTGTCACTCCTTTTTGCATATCAATCCTTTCTAAGCCAATTTTCACCATCATCTCTCTTAACATGTCTCCATTGTCAAGGTTACAGCAAGATGTATTAT
>JAJOHK020002050.1:0-10579 GCA_022457215.2 Leucocoprinus gongylophorus
GGATGAAGAACAGGACAGAAGAACCGGCAGGGAAGTTAAAGCTGAGTGAAGTACCACAAAGGACGTGGACGTACTTGACTGTGGATTTTATTACAAAGTTGCTGGTGGTAGCAGGGAAGGATGTGATATTGGTGGTATGTGATAGGTTGTCAAAAATGACTCATTTTGTGGCAACTACGAAAGGGACATCGGCGGAAGGGTTAGCAAGATTATTCCGGGATAATGTATGGAAGCTGCATGGGTTACCGGAGAGTGTGGTGTCAGATAGAGGACCGCAGTTTGCGGCAGAGTTGACTAAAGAATTAAACAGAATGTTGGGAATTAAAACCAAACTGTCAACCGCCTTCCACCCACAAACTGATGGACAAACTGAAAGAATGAACCAGGAGGTTGAACTGTTGTAGACTCAAAACCTTAGAGTTGGTTAAGAGACTAAACCTTGTATAGGGTTGACACAAGAAGAACTTGATAAGGAGCTCCTACTCTATCTACCACTATATATACTAAATAGTCTTGGTCCATGCTACAACATTATATGTCCGACCCTAAAGTCCATGCCTCTACCTCATGTCCATTACTCATCCACTATACATCCTCCATAAGGCTACCATGCTTCCTACATGTGCCCTGACATCATACTCTTAATCTCCACTGTACATGTGCACACTAGGTGTACACCATGAGGAACCCTTGTTCCTTGACGTCACTCCTAACCCTAGCTCCCTCTCTAGACTCTTCCCAATTCTTCTAGACCCTAAGTCCTTCCAGACCGTTCTAGACTACTCTAGCCTATCACATGACTTCCAGGTCACGTGCCTTCCTAACCCTATGTCCGTTGTAGACTAATAATTACTAAGGTCCTAACCCTAACCCTAGTCCAAAGTCTGTCCATACTCTCGTATCATAACATGAATAATATCTTAGGTTCTTTATCGAGCACAGGCAGAAGGATTGGCCAGAATGGTTAGCGATGGCAGAGTTTGCAATAAACAATAAAGTACATACGGCAACAAAGGTGTCGCCATTTATGGCAAACTATGGAAAGGAAGTAAGGATGGAAGGGGATATTTGAAGAAAAGAGAAGGTAGAAAGTGCAACGGAGTTTATGGAAAGAATGAAGAAGGTGCACGAAGAAGCTGAGGCGACATTAAGGAAAACCCAGGAAGAGATGAAGAGATACATAGATAGAGGAAGGAAAGAGATGGAAAAATGGAAGAAGGGAGATCGGGTATTATTGAGCACTAAGGACTTAGTGTTCAAAGAAAGACCAAGTAAGAAGTTGATGAAGAGATATGTGGGGCCGTATGCGATAGAGGAGATAGTATCCTCGAATGCGGTAAAGTTACAATTACCGTCTTCAATGAGGATTCATCCGGTAGTCAACGTGAGCAGGGTAGTGCGATATAAGGAGCAAATAAAGGGACAGAAAAAAGAGGAAGGGAAACCGGTAGAGGTAGAGAGAGTGGAGGAATGGGAGGTCGAAAAAATATTAAACAAGAAAAAGATAAGAGAAGTGGAGAAGTATTTGATAAGGTGGAAAGGATTTATGGCAGAAGGAAATACCTGGGGAAGGAAAGAAAACTTGAAAAATGCAGAAGAGTTGATTGAAGAGTTTGAACGGAGGAAAGTAGTAGTGAGACGACAAGTGGAGGAGGGAGAGGGAGAGTACAAAAGAATGAAATTACTGGGGAAGTATATGGCAAAGCTGTTGTACGGGTGGAACGATCAAAGGTTTGAGAAGGAGTATTTAAATAAATTAGAAAAGAATTGGAAAAGATGGAAGAAAGATAGGAAGATTGACGAAAGTGAACATCTGAAAAGGATAGAAGAAAACATGGAGGAAGAAAATGAGAAGATGAGAGGAAGAGACTGGAGAACAGGACATTTCTCCGGAGGAAAAATCTTAAGAGGGGGGTAATGTCAAGATCGTTGACAGTGGACTCTGTTTTTATTTTCTCTTTTTTCTTGAATTTTATTTTTCGTTTTCTTTTCTTTTATTCTTCTATTTTTAGAACAACTCGGGTTAGGGTTTATCAGTCATGCTGTCACATCAGTCACAAATTGATGGCGTAGTCACAAGACTGATCACGGGACTTGGGAGAATGAAGTAGAAGAAACTAGAATAAAGTAACGTTATACAACATGGATCACACATACTGGCCTCATGTTAGACTCATGGTCGTTTAGGGTAGGGTGCACAGTAGCTAGCATGGACCATGGGTATTAGTATATAAGGTAGACTACTCTGTACTAGGAACTCTATCGAGTTCTCTTGTGTTACTCAATACAAGAGTTGCTTCTTGACTTAACTCTTTGAGTCTTGAACTATAACAAGGAGCTCCTAAGCAGGAGCAAAAACAAATTATGCTATGACCATTAGTGTGGCAGAGAAGGCAAATGCCCCCTCAGCAGGCAACAACAGGGCCTACTCTGATGGAAGGGGTTGAGAGAACAAACACGGTAGTAGTAAGAGAACAGGGACAAAGTGTGAGGGCTCCTCTAAGAAGGGACCCTTATACAATGGAGGTGGATTGGGAAAGGAATTGTTACACATGTGGGAGGTTTGGGCACATGGCTCATCACTGCAGAAATAGAGGAAGAGGAAGAGCAATGGAAGAAAGAAGAGTAGAGTATGGAGGGGGAAGATTCGAGGGTAATATCAAACAGATTGGACATTTAAAAGAGGTGGAGAACTTAGAAGCCCTCGACTAAGTTCTTATAATGAATTCAATGTATTAGCTACAAAAATAGATGCTGGTACATCTGAATCAGAAGGAACTGAGAAAGAAGTAAGAAAAGTGGAAAGAAAAGTATTAAGAGAAGTAACGGTAAAAATCAGACTGGAAAGGATAGATATGCAAGAAGGGATAACAGTGGAGGCACTGTTAGATAGTAGGGCAATGGAGTTGGTAATGAGCTTGAAGTTTGCGAGAAAGCAAGACTTTAAATTAAAAAGGTTGGAGAGACCAATGAATGTGAGAAATGTAAATAGGTCATTGAATAAAGAAGGACCAATAGAAAACACTGTGGAGGTCAATATTTATTATCAAGGACATAGGGAGAGAACAGAGATAGATGTGATTAGAGGGCAGAAGTAAACAGTGACCTTGGGAATACTATGGCTGGCTTGCTACAATCCTGAGATTGATTGGAGAATGGGGGAAGTAAAAATAATGAGGTGTCCAGAGGAGTGTGGGAAGCAGTGGAGACCAGTGCAAGGGAAATCAGGTTGGGAAAAGCAAAAAGAAGAAGAAGCAAAGGAGGAAGCAGGAAAAAAAAGATAAGAAAAAGATAAGAAAAAGAAGTAGAAAAAAAGGAAGATGATGGAAGTGAAGAAAGTGGCAGAAGAATGGAAGATTTGGGACAAAGAAGAAGAGATAGCGAGATCAGAGGCAGAAGCAAAAAAGATGGTGCCAGAAAAATTTCATAAATGGATAAAAGTGTTTGGAAAGAAGTAGTCAGAGAGAATGCCAACAAGGAGGGTGTGGGATCACATGATAGATATGAAGAAAGAGTTTGTGTTGAGGAAGGGGAATGTTATGATCTTAAGTCCTTAGAGTAAGATGAAAGAACAACTCTTGTATTTGAGTAACACAAGAGAACTCGATAGAGTTCCTAATACAAAGTAGTCTACCTTATATACTATTCCTCATGGTCTGTGCTAGCTACTGTGCACCCTACCCTAAACAACCATGAGTATAACATGAGGCTAGCATGTGTTGTCCATGCTGTATGATGTCACTTTGTTTCAGAACCTTCTACTTCCTTCTCCCAAGCCTTGTGATCAGTCTTGTGACTACGCCATCAATTTGTGACTGATGTAACAGCGTGACTGATAAACACTAACCCGAGTTGTTCTAAAAATAGAAAAAGAAAAAGAAAAAGTAAAGTAAAGTAAAATAAAGTGAAAAGAGAAAATAAAATAAAGTCCACTGTCAACGATCTTGACAGGGAAGGTGTACCCATTGTCAAGGGAGGAAAGAGAAGAGAAAAGAGAGTTTGTTAAAGAGCAGTTGAGAAAAGGATACATTCGGCCATCAAAGTCACTGAAAACAGTGCCAGTATTCTTTGTGGGAAAGAAAGATGGAAAAAAACAGATGGTGCAAGATTACAGGTATCTGAATGAGTGGACAGTTAAGAATAACTATCTGCTCCCACTGATATTGGATGTCTTGGAGAATATTGGGATAAAGAAGGTGTTCACGAAGATGGATCTGAGGTGGGGCTATAATAATATAAGGATTAAAGAGAGAGATGAGTGGAAAGCTGCATTCACAATGCCAGAAGGGTCGTTTGAACCTATAGTAATGTTTTTTGGATTGACTAACTCGCCAGTGACCTTTCAAGCTATGATGAATGAGTTGCTAAGAAATCTTATCAATACAGGAAAAGTAGCTGCTTTTATTGATGATGTGATAATTAGAATAGAGACAGAGGAGGGACATGACAAAATAGTAGCAGAGGTTATTAGGAGGCTGGAAGAAAATGACCTATATATAAAACCAGAAAAGTGTAGATGGAAGGTTAGGAAGATAGGATTCTTGGGAGTAGTAATAGGACTGGAAGAGATTAAGATGGAAAAGGAAAAGGTGAAGGAAGTATTGGAGTAGCTGACACTAAAGTGTGTCAAAGATATGTAGAAGTTCTTAGAATTGACTAATTATTACCACTGATTCATCGAGGGTTTTGCATCAATAGCTAGGCTACTATATGATATGATGAAGAAGGATAAGAAGTGGGAATGGACAGAAAAGCAAGATAAAGCATTTAAAGAGTTAAAGAGGAGGTTTACAAAAGAACCAGTGCTAGCAGCACCAGACTTAGATAAGAAAATGCGAATGGAGGTAGATGCATCTGATTATGTGACAGGGGGAGTGTTGTCAATGGAGTGTGAAGATAATTTATGGAGACCGATGGCATTCCTTTTCAAATTGTTAAATGAAATGGAAAGAAATTATGAAATTTATGATAAGGAGATATTGGTGATTATTAGAGGGCTGAAAGCTTGGAGACACTTGTTAGAAGGAGCATAGTTCAAATTTGAGACCTAGACAGATCATGAAAATTTGGAGTACTTGAAGAAAGTGCAGAAGTTGAATAGGAGACAAGCTAGATGGATATTGTATTTGTCTTGATTTGACTTTACCCTGAAATATGTGTCAGGGACAAAGATGGGAAAAGCGGACGGATTAAGTAGGAGATCAGATTGGAAAGTAGGAGTAGAAAAAGACAATGAAAATCAAGTATTTATTAAAGACAATTGAATTCATAGCTTACAAGAGGTAGTAATAGAAGGACTGGAAGTAGAGTTATTAGAAAAAATAAAAAAAGCCAGGAGTAAGAATGAGAATGTAGTTAAAGTAGTAGAAGAAATGAAGAAGACAAAGGTTAAAGAAATAAGAGAGAACAAATGGAAGATAGAAGGGGAGCTAGTATTGAAGGAAGGGAAAGTGTGTGTGCTGAAAGATGAGGAATTGAGAGCAGAAGTAATCCAGTTACATCATGATGTACTAACAGCAGGATATGAGGGACATTGGAAGATGGTGGAGTTGGTAACAAGGAACTACTGGTGGCTGGGAGTTATAAGAGATATCGAAGGATGTGACTTGTATCAGAGGATGAAAAACAGAACAGAGGAACTGGCAGGTAAATTGAAGCTGAGTAAGGTGCTTGAGAAGCTGTAGATGTACCTAATAGTGGACTTTATTACAAAGCTACCAGTAGTAGCAGGAAAAGATACTATCCTGGTAGTTTGCAACAGATTGTCCAAAATGATGCATTTTGTAGCAATAACAGAAGGGACATCAGCAGAAGACTTGGCAAGGTTATTCAGAGACAACATGTGGAAGCTACATAGATTACCGGAGAGTGTGGTGTTGGATAGGGGACCCCAGTTTGTGGCAGAGTTAACAAAGGAGTTGAACTGAATACTGGGAATAAAAACAAAACTATCAACAGCATTCCACCCACAGACAGATGGGCAGACAGAACGAATGAACTAGGAGTTGGAGCAGTACTTAAGGTTGTTCATGGAGCACAGACAGAGGGACTGGCCAGAATGGCTGGCGACAGCCGAGTTTGCAGTAAACAATAAAGCTCACACAGCAACTAAGGTTTCACTATTTATGGCAAACTATGGGAGAGAATTGAGAATGGGAGGAGATATAAGAAAGAAGGGAAAAGTAGAAAGCACAACAGAATTTGTGGAGAGAATGAAGAGAGTACACAAGGAAACAGGGGCTGCAATGAAGAAGATGCAAGAAGAAATAAAGAGGTATGCAGATCGAGGTAGAAAAGAAACAGAAGAATGGAAGAAGGAAGATAAAGTCATGCTAAGTACGAAAGACTTAATATTTAAGGAAAGACTAGTATAAAAGTTGACAGAAAGATATGTGGGGCTGTACACCATAGAGGAAGTAGTATCATCAAATACAGTAAAATTACGATTACCGTCTTCGATGAGAATTCATCCAGTAGTCAATATAAGCCAGATAGTTCAGTATATGGAGCAAGTAAAGGGTCAGAAGAAGGAAGAAGGAAAACTGATTGAGGTGGAAGGAGTAGAAGAATGGGAAGTAGAAAAAATACTGAATAAAAGAAAAATAAGAGGAGTAGAGAAGTATTTGGTTCGATGGAAAGGATTCACAGTAGAAGGAGATACCTGGGAAAGAAAGAAGGATTTGAAGAATGCAAGGGAGGCCTTGGAAGAATTCAAAGAGAGGATGAATGCGGAAGTAAGGAAACAAGAGAAAATAGACATGGCAGAGGAAAGAGATTTCAGAAGGGGAGAACTACCAGAGAAGTTTATGGCAAAAATGTTGTACGGGTGAGACAATGGGAAATTTGAGGAGGAATATTTGAAGAAGTTAGAGAGGAACTGGAGAAGATGGAAAACAGTTTCTCCAGAGGAGAAACCTTAAGAGGGGAGTAATGTCAAGTTCACAAACAGTGGACTTAGTTTCTCTTTATTTTATTTTCCATTTTCATTTTATTTTCATTTTATTTTCTTATTTTTCTATTTTTAGAACATAGGGTTAGGGTTAGGTCACAAGACACAGAGAACAAAGTAGAAGGATTTAGAACAGATGATGTCATACAACATGGACACCACATATTGGTCTCATGTTCTATACATAGTCATTTAGGGTAGGGTGCACAGTAGTGAGCACAGACCATTGGTAGTAGTATAAAAGGTAGACTAGTTTGTAAAGAGATCTCTATTGAGTTCTCTTGTGTTACTCAATACAAGAGTTGTTCTATTGTCCAACCCTAAGGGCCTTAGTTCATAACAAGGTCCACAATTTGCAGCAGAATTGATAAAGGAGTTGAATGAGATATTGGAAATAGAAACAAACTTATCAATAACTTTTCATTCACAAACAGATGGACAAATAGAAAGGACAAACTAAAAGCTAGAATAGTACTTGAGAATACATATTGATCATAAGCAAAGCAATTAGTTAGAATGGTTGGTAACTACTATCAGAGTTGTGAGCGCCTGAGGCTCCAAGTAAGACTCATGATGAGTACACTAACCACCTGCACGATGCCTTCTTGTGACCGCCGAGAAAGCGGACCAAACGCCATCCTTTCATCACCAAGGCAAACAGCCCCACTTTGTTCACTCGTCAAGAATACATGCCCGATGTTTGGGTGATACTGAACTCCAGTTACCTCGGGCCTGACCCGCAGATTATTTTGAGCCAACGATGGATGACAGTCTCTTGTGTCGTGCCGGATGATGCTGCCATCTTCGCTGGGAAAAATAATATCAGCCCACTAAAGGTTCTAGTCACGAGTAGGACACTACCTTCCACTCAGGTAAACTTCATCCTGACTTGGATGGCAAGAAACAGCACGAACTATCAATTGAGAGTTGATTGACGTCACCATCCTCACTCAGTCACGTACGGTATGGTATGCCAAGAACACGTTCCATAGGGGAGTCGTGGTGACAGCTGCGCACGAGAGGACCCGAGGTACGAGACGTCATTAGGTTTGGGGATGATGATTGTCGATGAAGACTTGAAGTGCGACGGCCACGACGTCATATTGAAGTAATGCACCACCTACATCACCTCTGAATTCAAAATCAATGAATCCTATCGAAATTTCCTGCAATCCGATAGCACACAAGTAAAGTAATATAACTTACACAAACACATATCGATTGGATGCCGAAAATGCGAGGCTGAGAATGTTACTCTAGTAGTAATCGATCAGTTCTGAGCGTCACAGATCATGTATTTCACTCTAGGGCCAACGCCGGTTCCTGTACATCCTCCTGATCCCATAAGAAAATCTTGAGATCTGCAGTAACGTTAAGAGGAACCTGGGGCGCTCAATAATATAATTAACCAAGCACCCACCATCACCTCCGCTCGCCAAGAATTGACCTCCCCCATTTGAGAACGTGAGCGCGTTGATACAAGACGTACGGGCATTCAAACTTCTATATGTTTCAACTCAGCGCTTCATTGAACACGAGAAGGTGTAAACAGCTATCGGGCCATCACGTCGAGAGAACCAGTTATTGCCACTTGGCACAAACACAAGAGAGTGACGCCTTGTATCTGACACTACAGCCAACCGAGCCAGACAACCGAGCCAAACAATTCGAGAAACTTTGATACAGTTGAATCATGAAGCTGACGATACCCTGAGGTCCACTCAATCAACTATGGTTACCCGGCTGGCTAGAGGGATAATCGATCAATAAATCGGTTTTACCTTGAATACATGAACCCGTCAGAGAATATCTAATGTAGAATTCATATTACGTAAGATAACTATTATAGCATGTGATTGCAGTACTCCACAAATATCACAAGGTCACGTGTTTGAGTTACGATCCACTGATTCATATTGGCACTACGCTGTTGATTTTCGTCCATAGATACAGCCGTTATCTTGCCACGTCAGAGAAGCAATCAAGATCATCATTATGTTACTCTTATATGAAATAAATAGAAAACACAAGAGGAATCATGTGGTACCAGATATCGTAATCATTATTAGACAAATGTTAGACAAATCAATATCAATAGGCAGAGAGGGGTGGATAACAAAGCAACTAACTGAATGAGGGGGTACTGTATGTACATGACATCTATAGGAGCAGCTGAAGTTGGATGACAACTAAGGAGAATAGTAATGATAAGAATGGGAAGGAAAGAATCTCAAGAGCTGGTGGGACTCACTGACCGTTTTGGTCATTGAAAGAGGAAGCAATCAAAGAAGGAAAAAGTAGGTAACAGGATCTATAAGAGATCGGCATCGATGATGAGTAGGTTGTATGCCGTTTCCGCATAAAGTTTACTGAACCGAGTCCGAGTGACAAAATAGAAGGGAGAGAAAACGAAATAGAAACATTTGAGGACAGAAAACCCAGAGGCACGTATTTCTATGTCATCCAAAAGCCCAAGGAGAATAGGATAAACATCGAGCCGGAGGAAGAGAGAAGAACTCGAGAAAAAACCCGTCTATGAACACTGATCATCGCATGAAATCAATTGACATCTTCTGCAGCCCCGACACCGACGTTGACGAAATTGCTGGGGGCAACCCTCTCGCAACAGCTTCAAACTGACTAAACCCAGGCAACTCTACCCTCTCCGACTTCCTCACTTTTCCTGAAGCCTTCTTATCCACACCATCCATCAACACATCATCATCATCGGCATCCTCTTTCTTGATCCTAGCACCATCCCCACCTTCATTACCACCACCAACAATGTCCTCATCATCACCAACTCCCCTGCGAACCTTAAGTGGCGGTAAGGTGATTGGTGGCGAACCACTACGAGAACCCGGCATCGACCTCAGATCCCAGAGGTTGGTGCTGAGAGAATGAGAAGGGAGTGAATGCATGGACGCCGTCAAACTCGTCAACGAGTGACTCCTACTGCCACCACTGAGTGACTGAGCATGGCTCTTGGGTGACGAAGGCACAATAGGTGTCATACCAAATGCCACTCTAACAGAATGCGCAAGGTTACTATGATTATGTTCCCTCTTTCCACTCTGGAAGGCATTAGCGATAGCTGTCATCTGTCCTGCAGCAAGACCCGAAGTCCATGAAACCGGGGAAGGTGCTCTGGAGCTTGTGGTACTCGACACTAATCCAGCACCGGGCGGCAAAATTGGAGGAGGACCAAGAGGGGTGTGTTGCCCCAAACCCCCCGGGCTACTTCCACTACTACTCGGACCGCTAAATAATTGTGGTGTAGGTGCGCCCGAAGGTGATGCCAAGTATTGGTGATGGTGAGGCTGAGACTGATGGAATGAGGGAGGCATGGCGTACCCCAATGAATCTCTTCTTTTTGACGTTTGCTTCACCAGGGGATTGCGATGCTGGTGTATCAGAACTGAAGAGTTTGTTGGACTGCCAGCCACACTGGGACCTTCAGGCCTACCGTCATTGGCCGCCATGTCTCGATCCCTGTCATGACGCTCGATTGTCGGAGGTGGAAGTAGGACGGGGGAGGGAGCCCGTGATGGGTCTGCCGAATGTATATTGAGTGTCCGAAGAGGACCGAGGAACGGAGATGTCGAAGGTGTATAAGCCATGTCGGTGGTC